>JANHFR010007172.1:236054-249290 GCA_032468015.1 Mimophis mahfalensis | reverse complement strand
ACTGGGTGGGAATAAGTGATGTGAGTTGGCCACGCCCACCCAGTCATACCGGTTGTTAAATTATTGGCTCCCAGTGTCTTCTTTTCTGTGAGAAACGGGTCCAAATGGCTCTTTGAGTGTTTAAGTTTGCAGACCCTGATCTACGTCATCCCTTGTGCCTTATTTTGCAATAAGTTTCCATTTTTCTTTTCCCTGTCTTCTGAACACAAAGCAGCTGCTAGGCCCCAGCCCTATAAGAACACTCAGTACAGCAGTCTCAGCCTGTGCCTGTTGTGTCAGTACAATGACTCATTTGGACTATGTAATAATAGGAAATATGTGCATTCACATAAAAGCTACGGGGACAACTGAGTGATGTACAGCATGTGAGTATTAAAGAAGTAACTTGAAATGTAAAAAAAATAACCCCAAACCTATCAGTAAACTTGGGTGCTGCTTCCAAAGCCGTTCCAAAAACTTGGCAGTAAATTGTATTTTTAATGTCAGAAGAGAATTAAATGCATGACAACTACATTTAAATAATATAATTGTGATTGGATTAAAATTAAATCCATTTTACTTTTTGCACTAATATTTTGGAGGGCAAGTCCCAGCGTACTCTTTAAAGGCCTAAAAAGATGTTCTCTGTGAAAATGGCTTGACTCGGGTTTCAAACAAACCTCATGAAGCATGATGTTGGGTGTTACACAAGGAATTTCACTGTTAATGGAGCCTGGCTTTCGGCAGCTCCTACCTGCTCATCTCAGAAGACTGACTTCATCAAGATTATGCCATGAAGTTGGTGCAGAGTACAACACAGTTTTGCCATGCTCCTCCCCAAAAGTTATTTTGTAAAAAGAAAAAAGAAAATACCCTACACACCTCTAAATGTTTCATCTGTTGTTCTTGTGATGCAAGCCAGCCAAACTAGGTTTGACAGCAAAGAGTACAGCCTGGTCCCCCAAAATACCTGTGCATAAATCCATGCTACAGCTCTGGCATCGAGGTCCATTATGGCAGTGGGACTTAATAGCATAAATACCATGAAATTTATAATATTACAAACAACGGTCTCCAGTCACGTTTTACAATTCCCAGGCTGAAAAGATTTGCATCGTTCCAGCTTCCCTTACTGAAACTGGCTTATTATCGGGCGGAAATATCTTTTATTCCTAAACCTTTAAAAAAAAGATCATTATTCCCAGGAACGTCAACAATCTTGAAAAACGCGGTGGGCGGGGCTTAAAAGTTTCCGGGTGGCATTGTTGGACGTTGGCCCCGCCTTTTCTGGGCGGGTCTTTGTCAGTTTCGTCTTTCGTAACTTTCCTACTTGGAACTCAACTGAGATGCTCAACTTGCGAGGAGCCGCGGAGCACCGAGCGCTCTCGGCTCCCTCCTCAATCGACGGGATCCTACGGCGGACCGGGGCGCGATCCCTCCTCCTTTGCAACCCCGCAGTGACCCTGGTCCGGGGAATAGCCGAGCGGGCTCTGGTGGAGTTTTGATCCCATCACCAGGAAGGCTTCAGAACCGGAGCAGAGGGCTCCAAAGGACCGGGGGAAAGAACGGGGAAGGAGCGCGTAAAGAATAGCCAACCAATCCCGGACGTTTCCATCCCTCGGATCCCACCGTCGGCCGGAGCAGATTTGCAAGTAAGTCCCGGTCGCGGCGCACCTCGGGCAGCGCTTGCTTGGTGCAGTGGGGAGAGGAGGGGGAAGCGGGGCTGGAGCTTTTCGGCGACTGAGCGCGGCTGCGGATCCGACGCGTCGGCCGCCGGGCAGGGCAGGAATTCTTCCTCGGAGCGAAGGGCTGCTGCGGACGCGCGGTGCGCTTTGGAGAGCAGCGTCTCTTGGCGAAAACGAGGCGGACGGGGCTTCGCCGCGGCCCTTCGACGTGTGATGTACCGCGGCGGGCGTTTGTCATTCTCGCCGCCCGGGCCAAGATTGATTGCCCCGAAAACCGGGACTTGGGGGAAAGTGCCTCTTGAGCTCAGCCCTGGTGAACTGAAATATACAAACAAAACAGAAGTCCCTCTCTCTCACATGCTCGCGCTCCCGCTTTTTATTTCTTTTTTTTTCCCCTCTCTTATGCGCTTCTGCCGCTACTAAGGGGGTCCACACCGCGCGCAGGTAAGCAGGGCGGGCAACCGGGCAAGGCGTTCTCTGACGGGGCAACCACCGGGGCTCCTAAAAGGCTAATCGGATGGCGTGGCCGTGAATTGAAGAAAACCGGTCCTGGGTCGGACCTGGCGAAAGTTGATCTGCGGCCAAACGGCGTTGGCAGCACCTGGCAGCTCTCCTGCTAGGCGCGCGCGGCAATTGGGGAAGAGGGGAGTGAGCCCCTTCTATAGTACGCAGCGCCACAGCACCCTCTCTTTGATCACTCTGAGATGCGCTGCTAGACGGGAAGGAAGGGGGGAAGAGGAGCGGGGTCTGGAGCCCGCTCCTCACCTCCTCCTCCTCCTCCTCCTCCGGAGAGCCTTGGACCGAGGCGCCTCTCGCCGCCGTAGGGCGAAAAGGGTTGGGGCAGTTGAGCTGCGAGTTGGTCTGCTGTTGCCACGGTGTAGCGCTGTATAGCTTTCGGGACGGAGATCTTCTCTCACACCTACACCGTCCCGTCCGCCATCCCTTTTGTGCCTGCTTCTCCGGGCCGCTCCGGCGCCGATTCCCGCGGAGTCAAGAGCGCACGCATCTTCCCGAAGGAGAGAGCCGAAAAGGTCCCTTGCTGCGCCCGAGCAGCGTCGGGGTGGGGGAAGGGGAGGCTGGCTGCTGAGGATGGGGCGATCCATTCACGGATCGACCGGAGTTGGTGCCCCCCCCCCCCAAAAAAAAACCTGGCATAAGCCAAGTGTGACTTCTCACCACCATCCGCTCTCTCTCGCCTCCCCCTTTCCGTCGAAGCACCTGCTATTTTGATTTCCTTTCAACTCGCACTCTCGCGCTCATTTCCATGACAACAAGGAATGTCACAACTAAAGATGCCGTCTTAATTGGGGATGGGAGATGGGGAATAGAAGACCTGATCCGATCCAAAGTTTGAAGCCTTGGGTTCTGAGCTCTGTCGCAGTTGGAGCTTGGATAGTGGGGAGTGGGGGAAATCTAAACTTTGCCTGGGCTGGACACTTAGTTATCTGGATGTGGGTCTCGACCTGCGCTTTCTCCCCCTCCCTAATTCCGATCCCAGAGGCTTTCCACGAATGGAGCCAAGTGACATCAACTTGGCTGCAGTGGCTAAAATGGGCCCACAGGGTTGTTTTAACATGGGAAGTTAAAGGAAGGCCATGAAGATGGATAATAAGTGCTTGCATGCCCGCGAGCTTTAACCATCTAGTGAACTAAGAAGGAACGGTTGCTGAGAAGGAGAGAGAAAGATCTCAGTTCCATCTGATTTAAGTCTGGTCACATCTGCATAAAGCTGCACCGTTCCTTCGTTGGGGAAAGGAGGCCCTTCGCTACAGGGGGCTTTTCTGACATTTTGATACATAGAAGCAGTGACCTAAAAATTAAAAAAAACATCAAATGCCTTTGATTGACATCATTGGGATCATCTACCTACTTGATAATGTGGTGGCAAATCCCCAGCAAGCATTCAGAGTTTTAAAACAAATCCCCAACCACTATTTGCCTATACAGATGAATTAAATATTTTATTTGCTCTAACCAATAGGCAAAAATGTGTTCAGAGAGGCTTGCCTGTGGACAGGTGGTGGTGTTTTTTCGATGTACGTTGACGCATGTCAGAATCATATTCTTCATTCAATATGTATGCTTCAGTGCTTATTCAATGCTATGAGAGTCCATATTGGAAGGAAAGCTTATGGATTAATGGTAGGTCGGGGGGCAGGGGGGGGGAAGGAGCAGAATATGAAATCAAATTCCAAAAGCATTCCCTTCCATATGGAAGCCAGATGATTTCAAATAGCAAATTCCTGACTCTTCTCAAGTCATGAAATATTTTTTTTTCTTTATATGCCCCCCTTCTCCGAAGACTCAGGGCGGCTTACAATACACTTATAGCAATCAACCTTCATCCTTTGTATAGACCTGCTTATTAGGGCTTTAGGCCCCCCCAAGCATGTTTTACAAAGTCAGCTTATTTACTTACAAAGTCAATTTATTGCCCCCAGCAATCTGAGTCCTCAATTTACTTACCTCAGAAGGATGGAAGGCTGAGTCAACCTTGAGCCTGGTGAGATTAGAACTCGCACCAATTGCAGGCAGCCGGCAGCTGAGTGCAAGCACTCAACCCGGTGCACCACCGAGGCTCTTAGTGCCTATTGACTTAAATGACTGGGGAGGGGGGGCGTTCAGAGGAACCAGATAGATCTTCCAATCTATCCAGCAACCTTTGGCCTGCTAAATGATGGAGTACAAATTCCATCATTCCCAGTTCTGGATACAAAATCAACCCATATTGTAAACAGATGTACAAGAATTCTCTTTGGGCTCAACCATGTGATTTCTGTCTCCTCAAAACTGACAGCGACAAATGCTGTTCTAATAAAAAAAGCTGTGAACCATATATGTTAAAAAGGATGTTATTATTGGATTAAGCAGTTAAACATACTGTAAACAATGTATTTATATATTATCAAAACATAAAAGTATCAAAAAATAATAAGCCAGATGCAATTGAAAAGACCATTTTTTTTTCATTCTTGATTTTGTAGTGCTCTAAATCGAAATATTCTCTTTTTAAAATACAGGCATACCTTGGAGGTATTGCGGGTTCTGTTCCCCACCCCTGCAATAAAACGAATATTTTTTAAAAAAATTGTGGTGCATATCAAAGTTACGTTTACCATGTACTGTACTCTGTTAAGTGTGCAATACCGTTATCTTTAAAATCAATGTACATACCTTAATTAAAAAAATATTTTATTACTAAAAATGCCAATCATCATCTGAGCCTTCAATGACACATAATTATTTTTGCCAGTGGAGGGACTTGTAAAAAAAATTGCTCTCATCTGTGAAGCACAATAAAATGAAGCACAATAAAAGCAAGATATGCCTGTATTTATTTATTTTATTTATTTATTTAATTCAATTTTTACATGCCGCCCTTCTCCAAAAACTCAGGTGGCTTACAACCCCTTGAAACATATACATATAATATTTTACAGCATCTAGAAGCATATACATATAATGCATTTTTATAGCAATAGCCTTCATTCTTTTGTATATACCTGCTTATTAGGGCATTCACACACACACCCAGTGGTGTTTTACAAAGTCAGTTTAATGCCCCCAACAATCTGGGTCCTCAGTTTACCTACCTCGGAAGGATGGAAGGCTGAGTCAGCCTTGAGCCTGGTGAGATTTGAACTCGCTTTTATTGCGGGCAGCTGGCAGCTAAGCACTATAGTGTATAAATGAATGAAGTGTATAAATAAATATGCCCTTAATTAGAAGTCCATTTATCACAATTTAATCTCACTGTGCATATATAGATGCCTCTTCAAGTTTTAATTCAAGAGTAGGCAATCAGTGACTATCAAATAGCCTTCGACAAATTTTTGAGGGCATTACATCCCTGCCAAATTCCTTTTCCAGTTGAAAGTTATGGTTGGAAAGTTGTGGTGTACTTAGTTAAGGTTGGAAAAAGCAAAGTTGTAAGGAGATACTACAGAGCTTTATGTGGCCATTTCACTTGTTATAGCCTACCACAAGTCCCTGCAAAGGACTCAAAATATTCAGTCCCACCAGTTCTAATGATTTAATTTTCACCAGGGCTGCCTGTGGGCTCTTGAATGTCACAAAATGTAAATGTAATCAAAATTTTGCCCATTCCAACTGGAGTTGATTGATCTGATCATGTACCGTGTGACCTATCCTGCCTCAGGTTCCCGTGGGTTGACAATCCCACATATCTAGACTCCATTATCATACGTGGAGAGACCACGTTCCATTTGTATAGCATGGGGCTGATCAAACATTGGGGTTTTTCCTCCCTAAAGACTCTGCCCCTGCCCCATATGATTACCAGCCCAACTTACTACTGTAACAGATCATGCACTATATAAAATATTAACACGCATCTCTTTAATATGAATTAATTCTCTTAGGTTCAGCTCTGTGAACTTTTCATTGATTTTCTTGCTTCATCATCCTACCGTGTGAATGGGATGGATTTCCAGTCAGTGTCAGTTTCACACGTTTGCAGTGAAAATCCTTTCCATCTTCTTTCTGTATCAGAGTGCAATTTAAGAAATGTGATGAATTGGCTATTAAGTGCTGTGCTTAGAGGCCCCCAGGCAGCCAAATAATAATGTGAGGTTATGCTTTTCAGAAACATAAAACAGCTGCTTAAGTGGTCATGTGTTTATGTACCTATAGTTAAAAGCCAGTAGGGTTTTCTTCCAGATAAAGTGATATTAGGCCTACAATCTCCAAATACTAATCTGACACTGTAAACAATCTCCTCCCAGAGTATATGGATATTGCTCTAGTAATTAGAACTCAACCCAAAGGTTTCCTCATCATACACCCACTAAATGCATAGATGCTCCTTCAGTAGCTTTGCAATGATGGAACGCTGATACAAGAACCAGCTGTCCTTTGGAACAATTTCTTCCCTCTTTCATCCTAAAAGATGAGACCATCTACACATTCTGCCATGGGTTAAATAAAGAATAGGTGCAAATTGCCCATGAAAAACAAACGAGGCAAACAAAAATAAATAAATGAAGACTTGTCATGAATTCAGTGCAGTATGTTAGGGGTGGCTCTTTTTAAAGAAAGTTACGACGTTTAATGCACAAATGCATACACAAAACTCGGTAAAGGTGGGTGTTTTCCTTTGGACACTTTCAATGTACAGCTTTGGTCTAGCCGAACTAAAAATTCCACAAAGTCCCTTCCAAGATGCATGGAAAATTATAATTAATTGCATACAGTAAAAGAAATAATGTCATCTCTTGGAATTTTCATACTCTTTCCAGACAAGCTCCTTGAAGCAGAGTAAAAACGATGTGCCGGTATGTATTTTTTTCCGGTATGTTTTTTTTTTTTTTGTAGAACAAAGACTATTGTAGCGGAATGGCTATTTATTATGTTTTATTATTTCTCCAGCAGTTTCAAGTGGGTCCCTTTTCTCCTTTCACTCTCCACTCCCATATCCCCATGTACTAGGCTGGGATGTGAGGGACCATAAATCCCCCAGTGGAGTTTCTATGGCTGAAAGTGGACTCCAATCTGTCTCTAGTGTTGACCACTACTCTTAGTCTAAGTTGCTACTCTACTCAATGAGTCTCGACCTTGGCAACTTTAAAGTGCATGGACTTCAATACTTAGAATTCCCCCGTCAAAATGGCTGGGAAATTCTGGAAACTGAAGTCCATTCATTGAACTGTAACATTCTGTTAGCGAAAGGTATCATCTCAGCTAATGGTGCCAAAGAACTTGATGCTAAAGATTTAGCAGTGGCTTTGGGGCCCAGACTTGGATTCATCACTGAGCTTTTAAAGCTAAATAAGAGCCTCAGTGATGCAGTGGACTAAACTGCTGTTAAGTTGCACTTAGCTGCCAGCTGCCTGCAATTGGGGCGAGTTCAAATCTCACCAGGCTCAAGGTTAACTCAGCCTTCCATCAGCTGACTTTGTAAAAACACCACTTGGGGGCGGGGCGACTGCCCTAATAAGCAGGTACATACAATAGAATGAAGGCTATTGCTATAAACATGCCGCCCTGAGTCTCCGGTGAAGGGTGGCATATAAATCGAATTTTTTTAAAAAAAGATTTTTTATCAATCTAAAATAATTGCCACATCATTTTCTTGACATAACATTTCGTGGGAACAAATAAATGATTTCATCAGATCTGCCGCAATTTTGTTCAACTACCCATGACTTTATATCCATAACCTGGAGCTTTTCAGTAAATTTCATTCTCTCATCATCTTGTCTATTTCCAGTCAATGTCAGATTTGATTTTTTTTTCCCCCCAGTTGCCTCATATTTTCAATCGGGGGGGGGGCGGGCCAGATAAATATTCACATTTAATCTGAATGTATTTCCTCTACAATAATTATAATAAAAGTGTGTGTGTGTGTGAGAGAGAGAGAGGCCTTTTTATTATAATGTACTTTTTAAATGTGAGAATATCATAGAAACAATCAGAAAAGTGTACTGTCCAATAGTAGCCCTGTTCTAATTTGTGTATTCACAGATTGTATATTAAATTAAAAATGTGGAGTCTTTGTGCATCTATAATTGTGGATTGTTGTACTGTGCACAGGTGGATGGTTGATCTTCTTGGCATGTTAACTAAAGCAGTCTTGGATTAAAGAAGTTTTTTTAACTTTTCAAAATCATGGAATAGCAAACAATTATTAAAATGAAAAAGAATGTTGCAGTAGCTGTTTCTTTTAAAAAAAAGAATATGTAAATAAAACATGTTTTAATGGTACTGTTTGTTTTCCTGTGCATGCTACGTTCATTGTATATCTTAAAGTAATAATGTATGAGGTTGTTATGACCGCATTTTTCATCAGCCCAAAATGAGATTTTTTTTTAAAAAAATCATATGCTCAGTTCAAGTCTGATACTTGCATTTGGTTGAGAATGCTAGAAATTTGCTTTTACAAAGACACATTGAAGAAAAAAATTACAAAACCTTTCATTGCTTTTCCACCTATATACTCATAGTCCCTGGGAATTTTTCCATCAAGAAGTCATAATTTTTCTGACAATATGACATATGAGAAGTGATCTGCCAACATTTCATCATTTATAGCTAGAGGCATTTGTTTAGCTAGAGAAATTAAATGGATCTAAAACCAGCATTTTTTAAAAAAAATACCCTTCTGATGGATATGGAGACCAGTGCGTGGAACACCTTCAAGGTTGGGGGAACAATGGCAATGCGTGCAATATAATTTAAGGTCCACTGACTTTAAAGCATACTTTGTGAATCCAGGAATTTCCTACTGCAAAAATAATAGAACGTGTTGCTCTCTCTCCTATTACTTAAAAGTCAAAATTTTTAATTCCGCTTCACAAATGTTGTTTTATTTTTTGCCATTGCTGGGGTATCTTTCCCCAGGGCACAGGAAAAATACTGCACATACTTAATGCCTCCAGAGAGTTTCTTCTTGTGCTGCAGCTTAGAAATAAATTCATGCTAGAGATTTAAAAATAATTGCTTTCAGGCTTTTGGAAATGATCTGAAGTAGCAAGCAGTATTAACGTCTCTTCTACTGGGGGCAAACAGGCTTTGCAAGTTCTTGCTTTGACTAAGTAGGAAAGTGACTAGATAAAGCATACTTATCCTGTAGTTTCTGGCATTAAAATCCCCAAACTTCTAAAAGGCATCAGAGTGGACAACACTGAGTAGAATAATGCTTCTCTGGAACTATCCTACTTTGATTTTTTTTCCCTGCCTCTCTCAGTGATGGACCAGAAAATTTGGTTGCTTGGGAACAGTGCTGGATTTCTCATTGTTACCAGACTTGTTCTGATTTTTTTTTCTACCATAGACTAGCATAGCTCACCTCCTACAATTGTTAGATGGCTGCATTTTACTCAGATGGATGCCAGAATTTCAGCTTTTTAGGAAAACATGCTTTGTCTTTTCCTCTCATAACAATTTGGGGTGAACTTTAAGAGATGAGCTGTACTGACTAAGCCGAGCAATAAAGAATTCTTGTTTAATAGTCACATCTATTGATTATGAAGCTATATCTCATTGTTGTACAGCATTTGCTTTTTTCTGAACATTGATTCCAATTCTGACCATTCACACTTCAGTTGTCAGTTATCTTGCTTTATTTTCACTTTGCTCTGACATGTTTGCACATCCACCTTTAGGAAAGCATATTTTTTTTACTGTACAATTGAACAAAAACAATTTAATAACTGGACTTACACTATAGCAAACTTCCTGCTCAATCTTACTATGAGGCAGGGTAAGGCGGATTTGGGGTCTATTATTAAATAGTAATCATTTTATTGATCAGATCTTTTTTCTACAATGAGAATGGAATTTCTAATAAAGAGCCAAATATATTTTACTTGGAACTACTTATAGCAACCAGCTCAGTGGAACCGTAATAAAATTTTAGAATCTTTTTACCATAGCATGATGTAATTGCAAATACTGTAGGATTATAAATCTTTGCATTTCATCCAAAAGCTGCTGAAGGATCTTCATGAGTTGTTAATTAGCTACAAAGCCAGATTCATGAACTTGTCCGTGACATATACGACCCGAAATATTTCAAAATGGTATGCGGTGAATGAAAGACATATTTTGTTTCAAAATTCTAGTGAGGACAACCCTATTAATTTAGTAAGACAAAATCAAATTTGTCTTTCCTGATATCTTTACCCAACAGAAAAACAAGTTGTTGTTTTTTCCCCCATTATTACTGTACTGCCGTGTTACCCTCATTAAGAATAGAAATCCCTTTAAAAATAAGCAAATGGAGGGCATTGCAAATTGCTATAGGTATCCCTGCAAAAAACCCTGAATGCCTTTAAAGATACAATTGCTTCCAAAAAGCTGATTGCCCAGAGGATTTAACCCTTTGTGTGACACCTGAACATGGCTTCCCAGTTTCTTTCCAGTCCAGTTACCTTGTAATATATGGATGACTTTGGGGGAATGGGGGTGAGGGGAAGGAGAGGGGTGCTGCCGAGGAAACAAGCAGACAAGTGAGGCAGAATTTCCCAGTGGCTTAATGGTCAAAGAAAGGACCATTAAGCCATTGGACGCTTCCAACTCTCATCTGACTGATTCCTAGGCAGCCTCTCCCTCTGCTTTCCCGAAAGTCATTCCCACAGTCCATCACACCCTTTCTCTTTATTGTACCTCACCTGAGTCACCTCTGCCCAGTTCTATCCCCTCCTTCCTTTTTCTTCCCCCCATCAACGTTGCTACTTCCTTCTTCTTTCAACTCTATCCTGCTTTTTGTTCCTTTTCTGCTAAAAGGAGCAGGGGAAAGTGCACATAATTATAAACTCCTGTGTAAGGAAGTGTGGGAGAAATCAGAAGCAGATGGGGTTCAATTAATTTTATAAATAGGCTACCTTATTAGTAATATCTATGTGTAATTGTCTGGGTCTCACCCTCTTTCGTGTGGTTTCTGATTATACATGCATGCGTACAGTGTGCACATATAGAAGTGCGTTTGGTGTATATTTTTATTGGGTAAGAGAAATCTCCATGACTGGATTTGCTGGAAACTGAAGTTGGAATTGATAAACTAGGTGGAGAGCTTGGGAGAGATAGACATTATATAGGATTTTTCATTTTTTTCCTTCCTTGTGAGAAGATTCTCTTAAATACCTGGTACTCAGGACAAAAATAATTCACTGTAATTCGCAATCCTTCATTTTGATTCAGAGCCAATTGATGTCATGATTAAGACATCAGGCTGAAAACTGAGAGAATGTTAATCCATTAATCAAACTTCAGATACAACAAATAGAATTTTTTGGAGACTGCACTTCTGTTGTTTCTGAAGCAGTCCAGACAATTATTGTAATTTATGTCATTTGCATAATTATGCAGTTGATGTTTTTAAATCCCTTGTACCAATGTACTCTTTTGTACCATATTTGGATTTGATGGAGAGCCCTTAACTCTCAAATGATCTATTAAATCAAGATTCTGCCCTAAGAGAGTTTTCTGTTTCAGGAGAAAAGTATGATCTTTCCAGAAGTGAGTGCATTCATTTAGCTGCCAATGTTGTATCACAGGCATTACTGGACTGAATTAGGGTTTCCCATTCTAGTTCCCACACATAGCATTTTTTAATATTAGAAATCTGTTGTTAGATTGTTTCATCATTTGGAAAAGAGAATACTCTAAAATATTCTTATGCAGACACTGAAATAAATATCAGACACCCCATTAAACCTCTGTTAGAGGACTTATCTGACCAGCTTATGTTATTTCTTTTTGTGGTTAAGAGACAGGGGCAAGGGAAGACTCACTAAAGCAACTCATACACTGCAGCAAGTCAGTTCAATCTGAGGAATTAGATGACGTACCAGTGGCAACAGTTGGAAGATACCTGGACAATTCATCAAGAAGCAGCCAGCAGACTTAATCCAACATTCCTGAAATAAGACTAGTCAAGCAGTCAAGCGCTGCTTATTGATAGGTTTAGGTTTAGGTTTATTGAATTTAAACTGCAGCTTCTCATATTTCTGATGGAAAATGTCTAGGTTAGCAAAGTTACAATGGCTCTTAAAACTATATTTCATCCTTGGAAACATAGGTGGAGGCTTTTTTAAAAAAAACATATTGTAAGCAAAATCTGGCAATTATGATCATGATGACACCCTGCCAGTGAAAAAGGAGCCAGTTGGAGGGACAGAATCCAGGATTTCAAAGAAAGCCAGACATATGGTAGAGGACCAGTGGAAATCAGAGCTGACAGTGTGAATTTCTTGTAAGATGGTCTTGCATGGTTTTACATCAGGGTTGTCATACTCACGGGGCATCATGGCATCGTCACATGATTTATCGGGACTTTTTCCCCTTCACTAAATTGGGTGGGGGACACATCCGGCCCTCAGATCAGGAATTTGACAGCCCTGGTTTACATTACACAAGTATCCCTTGTTTAACTATAGTAATTGAGAGAGGCAATTCCATTGCTAAGAGATATGGTCATAAAGCACAACATCATGGAACCTGTCCAAGTTGTGGGGAGTTCCAGTGAACTCACTTCATTGTCAAGTGAATCCCACACAGTTGTTTCTCATGACATTACATGATTGGCATTATTTAGTTTAGAAAACTAATATCCACAGGAAGTCTTAATAATTAATGTTTATATAGTCTAGGTTAATCCTAAAAACACTGCCTTTGTTCAGACCACTAGTTTCTTGCTACATCAGACCCATAACCACCTAATTTAGTCAGAATTGGTCACCCACCTGAATTTGACCATCAGTGGTCAAATTTGACCTTATTTGCAGGCCCTTGGCTTTAGGGCATTAATATGGAATGCTTAAATACACTTTTATAGAACTAGATTTCTCAGCTTGTGAGAATTTTGAGACCTGCAGATTCTTATCAGTATTAACCAACCCACCCATTTTTTCCTACCCTCCCCAGTTTTTGCTAATCTTTATCTCCATTAATGTTGAGAATAATTGCCTACCATCATGGGCAAGTTGTATACAAGTTACATCTCATACTGATAGATATATGAGCACTCTTTAGCTCAGGGGTAGGGAACCTTGGCTTTTTTATGACTCATGGACTTCAACTCCCAGAACTCTTCTTCTTCCATGCTGGCTCA
>JANHFR010007172.1:108535-120125 GCA_032468015.1 Mimophis mahfalensis | reverse complement strand
AGATTTTACCGAAACGTCGCTACAACTTTAAAAGCACAACTATGAAGACATGGGAAAATACCCGAACAAAGCATAATACATATACATATACATATACATATACATATATACATACATACACGCAGAGAAAATCTAAAATCTGTATATTGCAAAGAAATATTTTGCCTCTTGTTTTCCATTTCTATCATTATACACTTACTGTATTTTATATTTCCACACTTTGTGAGGAGTTATGGAAGTAGACAGTAAAGGTAAAATTTAAAACTTACCACATACCAGAATATAGCAAAAATCAGTAACCAATAAAACTATAGCTTCATCTTCTTATTAAAGGTAATACTAACAACATCTCACTATTTTCATAGCTTTTCTGAAACTCAATATAAACCTTCATTTCTCACTCTGCCCCAATTTGTCATCAGGAGGGAACACTCAGCATACCCATATCAAGAGGTAGGGTCCAGTTGAAGTGCATGTACCTGGTGCCCAATCATAAAATATTTTATAAGTCAGAAACAGCACTTTGAACTGTACCTATAGATAATCGGTGCTGCATCCATGAGTATTTGTGTACTGTGGTATTTGCTAACATAGGTGCTGCGTTTTAAAGCAATTGCCATTTCTGAGTAGTCTTCAAAAGCAATTCCAAGGACAGCACATTGCAGTCCTTCACCAGAAAATGACAAGCTTATGAATCTCTGGCCATGATCTCATTCAAGAAGGGCCACAACTGGAACACCAGCTGAAGCTGATTAATGTCCCTAGCTACACCTTCTACCTACTATCTACTGTAGTGGTAGCTGTGAGCTAGGGAGACCTGAAATTGCAGATTCATTCCTCCAGGGAAAATGCTACTTCATCCAGTGCAACCGCTGGAACAATTGCAGTGATAGACGGTTTCTGGATATGTTGAGCCATCCTGGGATTCCCTTTAACTTGTTTCTCTCCAACCAGATCTTTATAGTCTTCTGACACTATGCCAAGACTTCCACTACATCACTCTCCTAGCCCCAAATGATGTATATCCAAGAGTCTTCAACATACTGATCTTTCACCCTAAATTGACAGATCTCTCCCAGAGATTTCATATAAATGCTGAACACTATGGAAGAAAATCCTCTGGCTCCCCACACTGAAGTAGCTAACAGATGCCTTCTAACCATGGCAGGCTCCCAGCAATACTAGTAGCCAAGAGCGATAGATTGATTAATGGTACTGCATGCCATTGAGATAGAAGAGGATAGAAGAAATACACACCCTCCACTGAATTCTCAAGTTAACCAAAAGTGTAACCAATGCAGTTTTCACCCCATGCCCAGGTCTAAACTCTGACTAAAAAGAATCAGATAATCCAGAGCCAGACTCCTACAGAAGGATACAAGGTGGGGGTAGGATATTCCAAAGGGTTGTATTGTATCAAAGAAGGCTCTTCTGGATCCTGATCATTGGAGTTAATTTAAAACACCTAGTTCACATATGTCAAACATGTTTGCTAACCATGGCTTAAATAACCTACAATTGGTTAGATTCACACAACACAGCCATAGTTTGCAAACAGCAAAAACTATTTATCTTGTTAGTTGTGAAGACATGTCCAACCAATCACGACCCATGCACAATGTTCCTCCAGGCCTTCCTGTCCTCCACCATCCCCTGGAGTCCATTGAAGCTCACACCGACTGCTTCAGTGACTCCATCCAGCCACCTCATTCTCTGTCATCCCTTTCTTCTTTTGCCCTCAATCTTTCCCAGCATTAGGCTCTTCTCCAATGAGTCCTTTCTTCTCATTTGGTGCCCATTTAAGTTTAATTTTCAGGATTTGGCCTTCTAAAGAGCAGTCAGGGTTGATCTCTAGGACTGACCGGTTCGATCGCCTTGCAGTCCAAGGGATTCGCAGGAGTCTTCTCCAGCACCAGAGTTCAAAGGCCTCAATCATAGTTCAAAGGCCTCAATTTGTCTACAAACATCTTAAAAGAAAGGCATTTAGCATGCACTCACCTAAAGTTGCTCTGTGGAGACTAGCAAAAATCTGCTTTATGCCTTCTAACATTAGTAATTTTAATTTGCCATTTCTCCAAACACAATCCTAAAATAACATTATGCCTCAGCAGTGATGCCAGGGAGACTTACAACATGATTACTGGGTAAGAAAAGTTTCCATTTCAGTGAGTGACTCATTAATCCTGTTTCTCTGGCACTGACAAGAGGTGGGGTACTACTGGAGAGGGAAACAGGATGATTTACCATAATTACAGTCAGTAACTTATCCAACAAAGTTAGTAAAGTAGCATACCATTTGAGCAAGAAAATGATGGGTGTTCTTATTTGCCAGATTTGCAATATTGGGTCATTTTTAGTCTTTCCTTACCTATAGGAGAGGTGGTAACTAGTAAGTTTCAGTTCAGTTCACTTCCTTACAGCAGGGGTGGGGGTGGTTTCCCATGTTTTTCAGCTAAAAAAAAAAAAACTCCCAGAAAACTTGTTCAAGAAGTAAAGCTCTACAGTAGTGGTAAAAATGTGGCTGTGTCTGAGTAGTCTTATTCTGGCAGTGGACCTCATCAAGTTCTCATAAGACTCTAGGGATCTGCAAACCCAGTTTGAAAAACTGAGCGGAGCAGCTCAATGCCCAATTATGGCAAGCTCTGCTTCCTCCTTTCCGGGACTGTCTCTGTTTTCTAGGACTGTCTCTGTCTTATGTTTTTTAATGCTCATTATTTGGGGAAATGGATTATTGGAGGAGAAGCAGAGGAAACAGAGGCCTAATGTCTTACCCATACTAGTCCTGCATCACCTCGATTAATGGATGTTTTCTTCCAGTTGTTGGTGTGTTGGAAGGAGATAACAGCAAAGCTGGAGAAAAACAATAATTATGGCATTAATCAAGAGACATGGCATGTGAGCATAAATTGGAACAATGCCCTTAGAGACTGACAATAGGGACAATAGATTTTGTGCCAGCTTTATTTCCTGCCAATTCAAGGATGGATGGTTAGCATTTTTACAACAGAAGGACCCTTAAAAGGTGGAATGATGTCCATTTCCCATTGCTAGACCTTACTAAAATAAACACACACAAAAATCTCTGGGTTAAAAATCTCTGCATTTCCCATTTCAAAGCAATATTTGAGAATTTAACTGCCTTTTCCAGTTTAATTTTTTTGTAAAACTGTTCAAAATGTATCCTATAATTTGTCAACCAGTATCACAAACCAGAAAATAGAGCCATTTAGACCCCCTGGCAAATCCTCTTTTCTAAAAATTCCCAGTAAAAGAAAATTAAAGATCAGGCTCAATTTTCTGACATGCCCAGACACGTTTAATTAGGGAGTTCTTGCCTTTTTATCAAGGGATCTCTTCTTTCAACCCAGCTCTAGGAAAATTAGAAAGAAAACCGACACATGCTTAGAGTTCATAGACCCCTGTGATTTGGGTGGTCACAGGCAGATCCTACTTGATCATTTCAAGTGATCCCATTTTTCTCCTTTCTTTTTCTGGAGCACTATTCCATTTCCCCCCAATTCTCCATCCCCACCCTGTATCTCACTTCCCCAACTCCTATTCCTATTTACTCCCCTTTCTTTTCTGGATCACTATACTTAAGTTTTATACAGGGTGAAATATAACTAAAAGCATGGGTGGGCTGCTGGGGGTACACGGGGGTTCGGGAAATCCCCTTGCTAAGGATCTGCCAGGTTCTCCAAAGCCCCAAATCCTACTGCTGGTTGGCCCTGCCCACCTCTGGCTGGCCGCTCCCACCCTGCCCCTCCCAGGAGTCTCCATGCGGCTCGTTTTGGATGCAAGGTAAGTACAAGGCCTGCGTGGAGGCTGGGGAGGGGAGAAACGGGCCTACTGGAAGTTCAGGAAGGCTGGAAATGGACCTATTTCAAGCTTCCGGGGGGCTTATGGAACACGGTGGTGGCTGTTTTCACCCTCCTAGAGGCTGGAGGAAAGCCTCCAGAGCCTGGGGAGGGTGAAAATGCCCCTCCCACCATGGTACAGGAGGCCAACTAGGTAGGCCATGCCCACCATGGCCACGCCCACACATCAACAGGGCAGCGAACTCCTTGCTCAATTTTTTGAAGCCCACCCCTGACTAAAAGCCAGTCTCGTTGAGGACTATTAGTTTCTCCAAAGAACATGTTCCATTTCCAATGTCTTGAATATGGCCCAACAAAACAGCAATTAGGAAGTTAAGAAGATAGACTTCACCAGATTTTGTGAAATCATAAAATGAATGTATTTTCCACTGCTTTAGTCATTACATCTCAGGAGGGGGTTTAGGGGGAATCAAAAACTCCCTCTGTTTAGACCAGGGGTGTCCAACCTTGGCAACTTAAAGACCTGTAGAGTTCAACTCCCCAAATTTTCCAGCCAGTCATTCTGGCTAGGCAATTCTGGAACGTCACAAGTCTTAAAAGTTGCCCAAACTGGATACTTCTGATTTAGACTTTTCAGCACAGGATCAACCTATCCAGATCCTTTACTGGGTACTGTTGCACCTTACCAAAAGTTAGGGTTCTGCCCCATGGGACCAGGAAGATGGAGCAAGAATTACGCAGGAAGTGCTCCATATAGCTTATGAAAACTTAAACCACAGGTGGACAAACTGTTGCCAGGATACCATTTGCTGCTGTTGACACAGTTTCAAAAATATTTGGCACATAATCAAATAGATATCTTGCAGTTTTTTTACTATTTCAGCTCTTAAAGAGAAGGACAATATTTGCAGTGAAAGGAGAGGACAAACAGGTGTGTCAATACTTTTTAACTGGGAGTTCACAACTGACCTTTGGGCAATTATTTCAACAGTGGTTAGACTGCAATAAGCGACGTTTTGTGGTACAAGAACAAAAGCCTGAGAAAATTACATTAACAAAAACTTTCACTAACAGTCCATTCAAAATATAAATATTCCTTTAACAATATAACCTAAATTAATTACGATCCCTGTGCCTTCCCTATAGCTACCAGACCAGAAAAAAAGACTGGACTATTACTAGACAGCAGAAAAAATACCCATTTACAGCATCCAGGGGCTCTCTAAATTTAGCAGCTAATTTAGTAGCCCTAACCCTCCAACACGCTAATAAAATACAGCTCTGTATCCTGCAGTGTAGCAGGACTTATCTGGGATTTCCGCACCATTACTTTTGAAACCCACAAATCACCCCTTTTAAAATTAAAGCTACTAGCAGCAAAGCTGTTACCAGGAGGAAGCTAAAAACAATCTTTGTTTCAGAAACATGTACTGGTAGGCAAATGACATTGCAGAAAGTATTCTGTGGTTACAAATACAACGCTGGAAACAACAAAAGTTGATCCTACTGCTACTGCTGCCTGACCAAACTTGCTTTCTTTGATACTTATCAGCGAGATTGTAGCTTTACCCACCTTCCTCTCTACCCCCTCTACTGTGCTGGCAAAGGTTTGTTGTTATTCAGTGGTTCAGCTGTTCATAACCTAAAGGACAGATGTAACTGATTCTTTGAGTCCCTATATGCTTGTGCTTGTCTCATCAATATCAAGCATCTTGTTTATTGTTCAACTGCCCTTGATTTTTCCAAGCAATTTGTTCTTCTCCAACACTTGCTTGCGCATCATTTGTTAAAAAACTAAGTTTTAGCTTCACTATAGTATTATCATTTCCAGTGAATACTTTGGTTTTCCTTCATCTAATTTTGATTTACTGTTCTCATGATCCAAGGTATTCTCAACAATTTTCTAGCACCCACAATTCAAAGGCACTTGTTTGTATGATCAGTATTTGCAATTATCAGTTTTTACAATCACATATATAATGTGATATTACAAATATACAATTATAATACAAGAATATGTCCTTGATAATACATTATCTTTGTTGTCAATGTGATATCTCTGCCCTTTAATATTTTGTCCAATCTGTTATAATATTTCTCCAACATGACCAATGTCTTCTTATTTAATGGATATATTCATTATCTCTGCTAGATAAATCACTATCATTTTATCTATTTGCATTGGCATTGCCTTTTGAAAGATTCTCTGTTTTTGAAATATTGAGTAACAGGAAAAAAAATTCACTCCTTTTTTCACCATCCAGCAAGAAATTCTTTGCGTTTCTCTTGCTTCTAGCCAATCAACAATATTTGAACATCATTTGCATATCAGGGTTCCTCCCAATAACTCCAGTTTCAACTTCCAGTTCACCATTTCTTGTGATATATTCAGTATATAAGTAAATAAATCAGGTGACCATTTGCAACCATAGAGTTCTCCTTTCCAGTGTTGGATCATTTAGTTGCTCAACTGTTCATTCTATCTGCTGTTTTGCTGGTTATCACAGATCTTCCTCAATAGGAAGATGAGGAATCTCTAATTCTTGACTTTTCCATTACTGTACCATATTCCATTGTTCACAGTCTGAACTCAGGAGTACCCTCTCTCTTCTAAATCCCTTTTGTACACCTGAGCTGGCATATACTTACTCATAAATGACATTCAACTAACTGACAATGAGAAGGTGGAAGGCATTCACATATAACCGTTTCAGGCAGAAAAGCATTTATTTACAGTAACCAACAGTGAGCAGATGCTTATGAAATAATCAATTCCCCAGCCTTACAGAAAAAAAAATGGCAAGAGGAACTAAATTTTTGTTTTTAGCAAAATACAAGGCAGGCCTTTCTTTCAGATTCTTTCTAAGGTACAGTTACAACAGCACACAGATAAAATGAGTGACACACTGAAATTTCTTCCGTTTTCCACTTCCCCTTCTTTAACCAGTGGTGTATGTATCTCAATATTATCTTTCAGTCTGAATTTCTGCTTTTGCTAATAAAAGCAAGCCAGTTTGGACTAATACTTAGAATGCCGGGGGGGAAACACTCAAGAGGGACACATATTATTCCTTTGCGAGCATAAAGTTCACTCAGTGGGTATGGGCATATCATATTTCTCTTGCCCTAGCAGCCTAGCCTTTTTCTCAGATTATAATCTGAGAAAGATTATGGGGAACTGGATTGATATACAGATAGTCCTTGACTGACAACAGTTCGTTGTAATGACCAAAGTAACAATGGCACTTACAGTTCAGCATCCCCATGATCACATAATCATAATTTGGATGCTTGGCAAGTGGTTCATATTTATGACGGTTGCAGTGTCCTGGAGTTATGTGATCAGCTTTTGTGACCTTCTGACAAGCAAAGTCAACGGGAATCCAGATTCACTTAACAACTATATTACTAACTTCACAAATGCAATTATTCACTTTACAACTGTGGCAAGAAAAGTCGTAAAATGGGGCAAACTCACTTAACAACATAAACAACATTTCACTTAGCAACATACATTTTGGGCTCAGTTGTGGTTGTAACTCGAGGCCTACCGGTACCATTTCTTAGCTATCTTTACTACTTCCTCTACTGCAAAGCAACGATGGAAAGATGCCCTACTATTATTGAAAGACTTCAGTGGCATGTCAGGTGGCAATTATTTCAGGAATCCTCTTTTGGACAGTAAGATCAACCATGTTTATCCATAATCCATAACCCATTTTGAAAATATTTTCCACAAATAAAACACATCTACGTCAAATTTAAAATCCCGTGTACTGGTAGTGCCATATTTCCACCTTGCTCCATATTGGCTGGGGAATTCTGGGAATTGTAGTCCACACATCTTAAAGTTGCCAAGTCTGAAAAGCATTGTTCTACATATCTCAGATAAAACAGACTGCAAAAGCACGGACATTCCCTTCATGTGAAGCATTTGAAAAAAAGTGATTTGTCAAACTCTGGCCTGTGAGAAAAGGGGTTAGTCCAAGGATGATCCAAAGCTTTTTATTTTAGGCCCCTGAAATGCCTTCTAATTGTATCTGTCAAAAACAGGCCACAGAATTTCCTCCCACTGTGAAGCAAGACATTATAGCAAAAGACCTAACCCAACCCTATGTTAACACAATAATGGGAAACTCCCAAAACTTGCTAAGGGAAGTACATTTATGTTTGTTAAGGCCTTGTTGGGAAATATCTTCCAATCTGCCTCTTTTTCTAATAAATGTTACCAAAATATTATAATACAATGAAATATTATCCAGAAGAGATCGCAGGTTGGATGGGTTTAATATTTGAACAGGAGATCGCCCATTAAAAAGCCCACATCTCATACATTAGACTTGGAAGTTAGGAAAACATCCCAGCAGAAGGCAATGGCAAGCCACCTCCATCATGTACACAAGAAAAGACCTTATTAATTCTATGTAATTAGAAGGAATTGAGCTCAACCTTCAGGATTCCACGTCTGTGAGATGCAAAGACCAGGTCCACATGAAGGTCCAATTAAACTGATCTATTGCTAAAATGTCTGTGTACAAGAATCTTCTTAACTCCAAGCACTTGCTTGGAGTTACATAAGGATCAACAGAAGTCAAGGATGGGTTGAACTTAATCTGCTTGTGACCACACAGGGACTCAAGGCTGATCCCGCTTTAAATTCTGTCTCTAGGTTCTGCCACTCCTCCTACAACTTCAGACATATAAGGCTGTTCCATCATGCAGGAGTTGATGGGAGAGCCTATTCATTTATTTTATTTTATTTATTTATGGGATTTATATGCCGCCCTATCTCCCAAAGGACTCCGGGCAGCTCACAACAATAAGAAACACAAAATACAAAATTTAAAAAGTATTAAACCTAACATCCCATAATAACCAATTAAAACCAGTTTATTAATATATTTATCTTGCAATAGTTCTAAAGGGCAGCATTTTTCTGAGAAGGAGAGCAGCATGCAATACAATTAAAAACAAGATCTTTACATAAGAAAAACAAGATGGCTGCTTTTAAGAGCTAACAGTCTTAAATACTTCCCTAGTGGTACATGTGTTCCTCTAAGGCAGGGGTGTCAAACTCAAGGCCTGCAGGCCAGATCCAACCCGGGGGTTGTTAGATCTGGCCCATAGGGCTGCCATGGAAACAGCGAAGGGCTGGCCCACAGTGCTTCTGCCAGTGAATATGGAGCTCAGGAGGGCGACGTGGTCCTCCTGGGCTCTGTTTTAGCCCACAATGGCCTCCTGCAGTCTTCTCCCAGTGAAAACAGAGGTCAGGGATCTCCGTTTTTGCTGGCAGAGGGCTGGAGGAGTCCGTTGTGACTGAAAACGGAGCCTCAATGAACGACATCAAGCTGGCCATGCCCCCTGGGCCCCCAAGGTCAAACACAACCCTGATGTGGCCCTCAATGAAATTGAGTTTGACACACCTGCTCTAGGGCAAGGTTCCCCAACCCACTAGTGGAACCAGGGTACGTAAGTGCAAGTGTGCATTCATGCATGCATATATGTGCATCCCCACTTGTATGAGCAGCAGGGATGCATGCCTGCTGCCCACAGAAATCAAACTGTGCATGTGCACTTGCCTAAAATTTACACAGAACCATCCCCTCTCCCCTTTTCCCAGACACTCCAGAAATCTGGAATGGTCAGGGAACCCTACTCTAGGGTGTGTTTAGCCTTTTATATTTATAAAAATGACTGAGACCCCCAAAGAGATTTATCTTACTTCTATCTAGGTTTATGCATTAGAATTTAAAAATGAGAAATTTGTCAATGTAACAGGGATCCTGTAACAGGGTTTCAGGGACACATACACCCTCAGGAGTCCCCTATCACACTTTGAAGACCAGTGCTCTTGAGAAAACATGGACCACAATGCAGGGACAGCTACACAAAGGGCCTGACTTCTGGTCCACACCCCTCCTGTTTCACATGGGACCTTCCACACACCCTGTTCTCAACTGCTGCACCAGATGGAGAGTTTCCAATTTGAGGAGGCAGCTCCTGATGTAACCCAGCATCATAGCAGACAAGGTTTTATAATGACCAGCATTTGGAATCAAGCCCAGAAGCTATTGGTAATGAATACAGTAAACATGATAGTAACTCTACTATTGCAGGTCTGTCTGCTGCACTCTAACCACCTGCAGCATCCTAGTCAAGCCCATATACAACATACTGAATTAGTCCTATTATGTGGTGTTCATGAGTTAACGTTGCCCTGATTTTGTTGTCCAAGCAAAGCCACAATTGGTGTCTTAGTGGAAGACAGATGCAGGCCTCCCAACCACAACCTCTGCCTCATCTTTAAGTAGGACCCACAACTCAAGGATCCTAAGTCACAAATCAGCTTCTTCAGGTAGCACACAACCTGCCAGGCCTGGCCCAACTTGGTGAGTTAAGAAAGAAACACTCTCAACTCCATTTGTAGTGAAAAGGTTACTTTTACTACTAGCCAAGTGGTTACAGAAGCAAAGCCAGAACTAAGAGTTTGCATGTGAATATCCCTTAGCTAGGTTTCCCTTCTCTGTTCCACCCTGCTGTTATCTCCCAGTTGTTCAGTTGCATTCGAAGATGTTTTGCCAACTGCAACAGTTGGGCAGATGGATAGGCACTCGATTCCCCTCCCAGGACCTTGGGATGTCTCAGGACAGCATGAAGATCACTTTTTCTGTCTCCACACAGCTCCCCCACCCCATGACTTATGGCAGACAGACATCTAGCAAAACACAGTGAGTGGAGGATGGCAGTTCTGACACAACCCAATTGACCATAACTATCATGGCCAACTAACATATGCTGTGAATCTGTAGATTTCTTAAAGCAGTGCAACTATTGCCAGAAAAAGAAGGGTAAGGTTTGGTCTGATATGTCTGCTTGAATCCAAAGCAAGGTAAGATGACTGACTGTGAAGGATGAAGTGGCTGATGGTTGTTCCACAAAATCTTTACTTATTTTGCACTAATAGAAGATACCCAGGAGATTTTAAGGACTTCTTCTGCGCAACAACAGCAGCTACTGACTGGATTTCCAAACTCGACATTAAACTCTGAAATGTTATTTCTGTTTCCCTCTTAGGTTTTATTGTTGCTTTTTTAAAAAAAGAATATATCAATTTGTAAATATGAAGTGCTTTTAACATTGTGTGTGACCAGCCATACGCTAAATAAATAATTTACTTATTTTTATTTATGCGGAGATGTATGCATAACTTTATAATGGTATCAGGGCTCAATATAATTAATGTAACAAACATAAAAAGAGAATAGAATGCAATAATAAACAATATTAAAAGGTAATAAAATACAACCAGAATGATGGGTTGTGATAAGAGGGATTCATGCACAGCATTAAGACATAACATGGTGTTTGGCTTAGCACGTTATCCTAAGCCACTGTAGTTTATGCTTGTTAGATATATACAATATTCTTCCTTCTTAAGAGTTCAGGGTGCCACACCCAGTACTTCCTCCTTCCATTGTATCCTCACAACAGCCACTAACTACAATGGATCCAGTCAAAATGAGATTTCTTCATACATCACGGTTAAGGTATAGTGTACTGTAGTGCGGTTTACAAACTCAGAAAGCAAAAAGTCTGAGCAAACAAATATACAAAATTCCTAACCTCTACATTTTCAAGGTCAATAACAAGTCCCACTTGTATTGGCCAGGTATGTCACAAAGGCAATACCGTACCAATAAATAAATAAATAAATAAATAAATAAATAAATAGATAGATAGATAGATAGATAGATAGATAGATAGATAGATAG
>JANHFR010007172.1:97512-108435 GCA_032468015.1 Mimophis mahfalensis | reverse complement strand
TCTTTGAAGACCTTTCGCTTCTTCAGCCCTCATTCGAGAGGTTTCTTTTCAGAGCTGAAGAAGCTTCTTGGGTGAGAAGCGAAAGGTCTTCAAAGAAAAAGCAGAAAGTCTAGTTGCGTCTTGAGAAAGAAAAAAAGCACCTTTGGGACAACCATGACTTTGGAGATGACTAAGAATATCAACAGACCTTCACGGGGGAGCAGTCTTTGAAAGTAGAGCGGGACGAATAATGGGCGCAAACCTTGGCTTGTAGAAGCTCGCTTTAGGAGCCGGAGTGTGAGCTCTTTAAAACATTCCTAGCTAGAATCAAGACTACGGCTTATTTGGGGATATTAGAAAAGCGCTCTATAGTAGTTTGAAGCTGGATTTTTTTTTTTAACTCCGTGTTTCCCGAAAGTTCTGACCGGCTGAGGGTAATTAAGCCCCCGGATAGAAATAACTAAACCTACCAGTAAATTTAGCGAAATGAAGGCAGATATCGAAATTAGGGGCTCCATTGCCTTCGCTTCTCTTGGAAAGGCTCGTCCTTAAGAAGGTCCCCTCCTGGTCTGGGAGTTTTATGATGGGGAAGGGTGTGTGTGACTACTTTTCTCTGAAGTCCGAACAGGAAATAATGCGCAACAGTTCTAAGCGGGTGCATTGGAGAACTGTTTTACACTCCCGGAGAAAAAGACAGAGTCCAAGGACTCTTGCACAATTGCCTTGCTTTCCCTATAGCAGGGGTCACCAACCGAGGCAACTTTAAGGCTCCTGGACTTCAACTCCCAGAATTCCTCAGCCAGCAAAGCTGGCAAAGCAAAATAAAAAGCTTTTGTTTCTCCTTCTGTAGGAATTTTAAACATGCTGTGTGTGTACTCTGGCCCTGGTCCAAGCATTATGAAAAGTCTATATAAAGAGATGTGATAGATTAAACTTGAATAAGTTTACAACTTTTCAGAAGCAAACTGTAGCCCAAAGATTTCAACTAAAATTATTCCAGTGCTAAATTGTGCTGGTTTCTGCAACTTGCCTGTGGAAATTCTCAATAAAGGCTTCTTGTAGCTGCACTAAGAGGAGCAGGTAGGAGGATATATAGCAAAAAAATGACATCACTGCAAAAATAGGATCCGAGATGTGAAAGTACATAAACAGGAGAGAGATACAGACAGTAAGGATAGAGGAAAGTCATTGTGTTAGTGAAGTTAGTACTTGGCAACATCACTTGACTTGTATCACTGAGCAAATTACTTGGGTTTATAGTTTTTCTATAGGTGTGGAGTATAAGAGTAACTACTTGGTAGTTCTGTTGCAGGGCTTTCAAACTCCTGGCCCCACGGGCCAATGTGTCACACGCTGGCCACACCCATGCCTGATTTAGCAAAGGGGAGAAAAGTCCTAATACATCACACAATGCCGCTGTGACATTTGAGCTTGACACCTGCTCTATTGCATTAGGCAGAATCACTAACTGAAATATTGTTTCTGTGCAGCGCTTGATCTCAGAAGCTGTGTAAATTACCATAACAGATAAAACTTTGAAAAAAGCACCTGTAGGTGAAGTAATTGATATTTTCTGGATAAAAATATTTGCACTGCAACATAGCTATTAATAGAAGAAAAAGGTGACACTTGCAAAACATTAGTCGGCAGCTCCTCTAATGCTATAATGATCATGCCTGGATGTAAATTGTATGCCTTTTTTCCTTGTTGCAGGAGAATGCCACCAATGACGAAATCCTAAATTCCCTGAAATATGTCCGTCCAGGCAATGGATATGAGCCAAACTTCCCTGTGTTTCAGAAGTGTGAGGTCAATGGGGAAAATGCTCATCCTCTCTTCAAGTTCCTGAAAGAATCATTGCCTGCCCCACATGATGATCTTGTGTCTCTGATGACCGATCCAAAGTTCATAATTTGGTCTCCTGTGTGCCGCAATGACATCGCATGGAATTTTGAAAAGTTTCTCATTGGTCGGGATGGGGTGCCTTTCAGACGTTACAGTAGAAGATTTGAAACTATCAAGATCCAAGATGACATTGAAAAGCTTCTTCAGCAAACAGTCTAGATTGGGCCCGATAAAATCTTGATAAAACTTCCCTACATCTCTGCTTTGGTCTAGATTTTAAAAGTATATAATGCTACCCATAATGTAAGTTTAACTGTAACTGTCCATGTTAAACTAAATTCATAAATCTAGAAAATTCAGAAGATAGTTGCTTATATATTGTAGCAGCAAAGCTTTTCTGAAATTCAAGAATGTACAAAGCTTAAGGATTACGTAGGACAGTCATTGGTCTGAAGTTCATGCATATTATGGGTGTTGTTGACCTCTGATGTAGCAGAGACAAAATCTGTATTTTAACCAGTCTGCAAATCACTCAAATGTCGGGGAATAGAGCTGAAGTGTACTTAGAAAGATTTCTACAATGCGAGGTCTTAAATATGCCCTTTTCTACATTTCTTCTTTTGCTGTAGTTCGCTAACTGTTCTGCTGGCAAGATTCTACACTCCATCAAAATTTTATTTATGATGGTGCTTTTCTAAACACTTGATAAGCACCTGATGTACCTTTAAAATTTTGCATGTGAAGTTGTTAATTAATAGCACGTAGGACAGTTTGGAACCTGCTTTCAGTGCTCCCATGCTCCAATAAAATCTTGAAATTGCATTAGCTATTCTGTGTCTGAGTGCTTTCAAAGTCTATTTCAGTCCGATTCATGTTTTATCAATTTTGTAGCCCATCCAACCTTGAGATTCCAGGCAGTTATATAACAGTATAAATATTAGTTAACATTGAGGAAGAATAACAAGCAACATCTGTCAAGAGGCACTCTATCAAACATTCATCTGAAGTTAAAAGCCTGGGGGACAAGGTTTTGGTAGCTTCTCCTCGACCCCTAGCCTTTTATAAGGGACTGTGAGACTGGGTAGAGCACTCCAGAGAAGTAGCCCCTAAGAGGAAAGGTCTACTGCCTCATTCACATCCTGTTGAGCATTTTTGCAGGGTTATGGGGGTGGGGAGTGTGCCTCTGGCAAGCTCTTTAAAAGTAGTACTGGATGGACAGAGTTAATCCTGAAAACTATGCCTAATGCAGCTTTTTATAAGTGGTAATAAGCACTGAATTCTCTCAGCCCTTGGAAAGAGGCAAGGGCAACCTTCTGAAAACCTTGTCAAGAAAACAGGATTTGTCCAGACAGTTGCCAGGAATCAAAATCTGATTTACAGACACATGCATATGAAAACAACTATAATCACCTTATAGGAAGTAATAGCAATATATACAGTACTTGGTTTTGGCTGACTGACCTTTAAAATACAAGAGCTGAGCCTGTGAATACTGCATTGAAGATTACCAAGAAATTCTAAAGGTACAGCCTACAGAAGAATTAGAAAAAAATATTCTAAAAGAAGATCATAGCAAGCCAATAAAGCATCAGTGACTTCTTGGCTCAGTATTCATTATCATTTACAAGCCAAGTATAACAACTTGCAAAACTGAATCAAATAACCAATAGCAACTCCAAAATCTCCATAAATCAAAGGTGGATCAAATTTGGGAAATTGTACTTCTGGTCAGCAAATGAGTTTCTCTGGAGAGATAGTTGCAAAATGTTCAAAATGTTTGTGGTCTACACAACTAGTTTGTAAGAATACTCAGTTTAAAATGAGATGGATGGCAAATTTAATAAATCTTCTATTGCTACTAACACTAAAATTATTAGGGCACCATGTATCGCAAGGTATCAAAATATCTCTTTAAATAGGAACTACAAGATCACATTTCCTGGCATTAAAAGTCTTAAAAGACAAGGCAAAAATGCTGAAATGTGAGATTTGGTGGGTTTTGTGATGACTTATTTTTACATGTTTTATTTTGTAAATAAAATGCCAGTGCCATTCTAAAATATCAGATATGTAAGGATGACTGCAGGTACTGCATTACCAATTCCTAGCTTATATCAGGTATTGCAAAAATCTTTAATGAAAGAGTATGGTGGAAACAATTGAAAATTTATGGCCTTCAATAAATTAACAGAGCCTTGCCCTGCAATTATTCTGCCACTGTGACTAAGAATAAGAAATGTTAGTTGTAGTCAAGCACCAGATGGAGGAGAAGAACAAGAAGTTATCCATCTTGGAAGGGATATTTTAGAGTGGAGATTTCATCATTGCATGTGTAGATCTACTTAAGCAAACATGGGATTTTCATACAACATTACTGATTCAGGTAATACTCAGTGTTCTTGTAGCAAAGGAAATAAAGGCTGCCTTAGTTGTACTTAAACAATTACGTTTGTAGTATTTCCTTTTTCTGTCTGTTGTTAGTTGCAAAGTCGCGTCTGACCCATCGCGACCCCATGTACAATGTTTCTCCAGGCCTTCCTGTCCTCTGCCATCCCCCGGAGTCCATTTAAGCTCACACCGACTACTTCAGTGACTCCAGCCAGCCACCTCATTCTCTGTCGTCCTCTTCTTCTTTTGCCCTCAATCTTTCCCAGCATTAGCCTCTTCTCCAGTGAGTCCTTTCTTCTCATTTGGTGGCCAAAGTATTTAAGCTTCCTTTTCAGGATTTGGCCTTCTAAAGAGCATCTTTTCTATCTACATATTCCTAAAATTGAGTAGTTCTTGACTTATGACCACAACTGAGACCAACATTTCTGTTGCTAAGCAAAGACAATTGTTAAGTGAGCTTTGTCCTACTTTACCACCTTTCTTGCCATGGCTGTTCAGTGAATCATTGCAAGTGTTAAATTAGTAACATGGTAGTTAAGTGATTCTGGCTTCCTGATTGACTTTGCTTGTCAGAAGGTAGCAAGAAGCAATCACATGACCCTGGGTCACTGTAACTGTCATAAATGTGAGCCAGTTGCCAAGTGTCCAAATTTTGATCATGTGATCACAGAGATGCTGTAAGTAATAAGTGTGAAAAATTGTCACGTCACTTTTTCCATGCCATTATTTATAACTTTGATCACTAAATAAAAAGTTGTTAAGGACTATTTGTATGTCTGTAACTGGAGAAAATGTGTCGTAGAGCAAAACCTTTTTAATCGATACCTCAAATGAGGTAGCTTATAGAATGCATCCAAAACCCAGGATCCATGACTCCTGTGGAATTGAAATTTGGCAAATTTTATAAAATAAGACATAATACAAAACATCTTAAGCCTTTATGATAGATTTAAATTTGTATAATTCCCTAACCAATTAAAATCAGGAAGTAATAGCCTGCCTAACATTTTTTTAAAATTATGACTGTGTTTGATGTATTGTTTTTGTATCTTTTTGCTGTACACCACCCAGTCACTTGTAAGATGGATGGTCGTATACATTTGATACATGAGAAAGATAGCCAAGATGTATTTCTGATATATACAGAGCCACCAATATAGAACAGAAAACTATATAAATTGGGCAAATAAATAAAGGAAGGAATCATCAATTTCCGGTATTGATCACTTGTATATTTATATCCTGCATTTGTTATTTTTTACGAATAACTCAAAGTAGCAAACATAGCCAACACCTCAAACCACAACTACCTATGAGACTGGCTGGGAAAGAATGCTACTGCATATTAACGGTTCAAACCAATCATATCACAAGAACTAGGTGTTTCAACTACTGTTCCTGTCTTAATGTGCTTTGTGTACATGGCAAGTACAAAAGGAAAAGACAAAGCTACAAGTCACAGGCCACAGGTGGTTAAAGCACCAGGCTAGAAACCAGGAGTCTGTGAGTCCAAGTCCCACCTTAGGCATGAAAGCCACCTAGCTGATTTTGAGCCAGTTTTTCTCTCTCAGTCCAACTCCTCCCACTTATTTGTTTAGGAAAAAATAAGAGGAGGAAAGAATATTAGATACATTTGCTACCTTGAGTTATTTATAAAAATAATAAAGGCAGTATAAAAAAATAAATAAAAAGTACCATTCTCAACACTCGTGGATGTTTGCTTACTATGCTACCTGGTTGCCACCCACTGGTTATATTTGCATGACGCTCTGCCACAAACTTGGTAGCCACGTTTTAGACAAGTATGTTATGCAACTCATACTCTGTAATTAAACACTGGGGATGCTGAAGAAACTATAAATTACTGCATGGGTTAATTCTAAAACATATAATTAAGTTAAACATAGATAGTCATATTGGTAATAAAGCCATTTTATCCATTCATTAATTCAATTTCCATAGCTGCTTATCTCAACCAGTAAAGACAAGAAACAGGACCCTTAACACATTCAAAGTCCCAGGTCAGGGTACATAGCAAAATTTTTGAGCCTTGCAAAGGACCAACAGGATTGGGGACCCTCTAATCTGCAAAAGGGGAATATTCCACAGAGAATATTATATTTTATTCCACCTTTTGATGTAGGTCAAGGCAGCAAACATACTTAATGCTTCCGTCCCCTATTTTCCCTACAGCAACAACCTTGGTGGTGAGTTAGGCTGAGGGAAGGACTGGCCCAAAATCCCCTAGCTGCCTTTCATGCTTCAGTGAGGCCTAGAAGTCATGGTTTTCTGGCTTCTAGATCAGCATTTTTGCCACTATACAAAGCTGGAACACAGTTATCGATCTGTTAAGCTCTCAATCCTTGGGCTGTATCCTTGGGCTGTTCGCATTTTCCACCAATCACCACCACACCAAGTGTCTCACAACACTTGTGCTGAATTAACTCAAAAATGAAGTTTTTTGTGTCAAGTTTTTTATTTTATATTAAGAATGAATTCTATAGAGATTCTTAGTCATCCAGGTCATGATTGTCCCAAAGGTGTTTTCTTAAGAGGCAACTGGACTTTCTGGTTTTTCTTCTGAAGACATTTCACTTCTCATCCAAGAAGCTTCTTCAGCTCTGACTGGATAGTGGGGAATGGAAGGATTTATATTCCTTACAGACGGCTGGTCATTTGCATTGTTTTTGAGGATTTTTGCAATTTTTTTAGAAATGGCTGAGGATGTCTATAGCAGTGGCGGCTAACCTTTTCGGCACTGTGTGCCAAAATGGGAGTGCATGTGTGCGCGCATGCTGGGAACAGGAAGAGCAGCTCCCTGATGTGTGTGTGCACACGCGGGAGTGCCAGAAACCAGAAGCTTAGCTTCCCGGTGCACACATGCACCCCGGCCATCTGGTCTTCCAGTTTCTAATGCACATGCATGCGTATATACACTGGGGGAGCTGCTCTTCTAGTTTCCGGCACGAAGACCAGTTGGCTGGTGCCAGAAAAGCAACGGGCGACAGCTGGCATGCCCAGAGAGATGGCTCTGCATGCCATTTCCGGCACGTGTGGCTTAGGTTCGCCATCACGGGTCTATAGACTTTTAGCTACGCATTTTGGGATGGACACCCTTTGAATGGTGTGGGACTATGAATGGATTTCCAAAAAAACTGCAGACAACAGAAACCAGGAGCACTACTCAGGTGACCCTGAGGACACAGATAAACCCCTAGATGCTTCAAGGACTCTTAAAAAAAAAAAGCAAACAACTAGCTGTCTGCAAGGAATATAAATCCTTCCATTTCCCACCATCCAGTTAGAGCTGAAGAAGCTTCTTGGATGAAAGGCGAAACATCTTCAAAGAAAAAAACCAGAAAGTCCAGTTGCCTCTTGAAAAAAAGCACCTTTGGGACAAAAATGACAAAGGAGGCCTTTCCTAAGGGCGGACAGGCCCCATGGCGTCTCAGAGGAACGAAGCTGACTTCCTTCCGTTACTTGGAGCCGCAAAACGGCGCCCTCGCGCCTCCCGGGTTACGCAACGAGGCGGGGAAATTCTCGGGGGCCCCACCCCTCCACCCCCAGGAGGATTACCGCCTTCCGAGTGACGTCGCCTGACCGACGTTCTCAACCCGAGCATCGTCGCGCCTGCGCGGTCGCCCTCGCTGTGCGCTCCAGCTAAGGGAGGCATTTCCGTGGTTGAGGATGGCCGGCCGGCCGGCAGGGCGCACGGTCATGGCGGCGGCCGAAGCAGGATTAGAGGGTGGAGGAGCCCCTACTGGCTTAAGGCCGGATGCCGCGAGTCAGCGCAGTGAGCTTATGCCACTTCTGAAAATGGCTCTGCGGCCGGGAGAGTCCTGGTAAGCCTGCAGAGCCGGGTTAGAGGTCGGCGGCGAGACGGGCGCTAGAAGGAGGCCGCGGGCGGTGGCTTGTTTCCGGCCCGTCCTCTGGTGTCAGGTTTAGGGGGAGGCCGTGCCCCCCCCGCTCCCGTACTCCCGCCCGCCAACACACGGGCCGCTGGTTTCTGAAGCAGGCCGCGTATGAGGCAGGCGCGGAGGCCGGCTTGGAGCGCTCGGTTTCTGTCACGAAAAGCGTCAGCCGTTCGTTGCTGAGTCACTCTGGTGCCTCGTTTCGCTCCCTCAGGGTTCCCCCCACCCCTCTCAATCTTCTTTCTATCTCTTGCCTCTTGCTTTAAAAAAAATTTTTTTTTATGGCAGGTATTTGATTGACAGTCGCTGGTTCAAGCAGTGGAAGAAATATGTGGGCTTTGAAAGTTGGGATTTGTACAGCGTTGGAGAACCCAACCTCTTCCCAGGGCCAATTGACAACTCCGGACTTTTTACCGGTAAGAATTACCCAGAAGTGACTTTGAAAAGGACTCCAAAAGGGGAAAGCGGCTGATCCAGGGTCAGTTTTGAGTGCATTAGTTCCTCCTATAACACATACTAGTTAAAGTGTTCTAAGGTTTGAGAACAGATTGCTGCCCCCTGTGATTTTTTTAACGTGGGTATGGACAAAAAACAGCAACCCACTTTGAGTAAGAGGCAATTATAATTATAGTTGACCTTGAGAAAGCTCTGAAAGATTTATCAATGTTTTATTTATGGATTCCCATATAACTTAATTTCTTTCTTACCAGTTCATTACTTTAAGACAAGTTATGCCTAGAACTCAAAATTGAATTGTTGATACCTTTATATATCCCTGTATGTCTTTATTAGCTGTCTTAGTTTTTATAATACCTGCTTGAAAAAAGGCAAATCTCTCTTCATATTTACTTTCCTTTTTTCTGTTTTTGTACTATTTTTTTTTTTACTTCAAGGTGGGTTTCTATTGTAGTAGGACATGAAGTGTATTTATAAATCTGAATTCTCTGACTATAAGTGCAGTTCTGAAATAGAAACATCCAAAGTATATGATGGTTCCAGTAGAACAGGAGCGTCAAACTCATGGCTCACGGGCCAGATGCGTCACATGCTGGCCATACCCACCCCCAGTTTAGTTAAGGGGGAAAAGTGATACATCACATGATGACAATGTGTTGTGAGTTTGACACCCCTGCAGATGCCAATTCAATACAGATAGTCCTCGACTTACAGCCATAATTGAGTCCAAAATTTCAATTGATAAACAAAGTAGTTGTTGAGCTTTGCCCCATTTTATGACTTTTGTCACAGCTGTTAAGTGAATCACTGCAATTGTTAAGTGAATCTGGCTTCTTCCATTGACTTTGCTTTCTTGGAAGCCAGCTGGGAAGGTTACAGAGGGTGATCACATGACACTGGGGCAGTGCAGCTGTCATAAATATATGCCAGTTGCCAAGTGCCTGAATTTTGATCATGTGATTATAGGGATGCTGCAGTGTGAATACTGGTTATAAGTCACTCATTGAGTGCTGCTGTAATTTTGATCACTAAACGGTTATAAGTTGAGGACTACCTGTATAAGTTAAAATAATATAATAATCCTCACTTAACCCTAATTGGAACTGAAATTTATATCATTAAGCAAGAAGTCATTAGGCAGCAGCTGCCATTTTTGCCCAGGAAATCATCACTTGCACCACTGCCCTTTCTGCAGGCTTCTTCATATTATCCTCACCCTGGCCGTTGAAGGGAATTAAATGTTCTTCTGTTTTGTTTTGTTTTGTTCTTTATTTGCTCTGCAAATGTAAATTGTGTCAAGATTTATCTTGATATAGTGAATGAAATATAGCCCATAGTCCTTTTCTTCTTTAGATTCAGAAACTCAAACTTTGAAAGAGCACCTCATTGATGAATTGGATTATGTACTGGTTCCTACTGAAGCTTGGAATAAACTAGCAAATTGGTATGGTTGTATGGAAGGACAGAAGCCAATTGTGAGAAAAGTAAGTATTCGTATTCCTTGTATCTCCTAGATATTTAGAAGATTGCAGAGAAGGCCTTTTTTGCATATTTACAGAAATTGTATAAATTTCCTCTAACTTGAGGAAACACACTTTTAAATTATAAATAGTGTAACTGATGACATTTAATGTGAATGTAAATTGTAGTGTATTGCATTTGGATATAAAATTGAAGACCTGAAATGGAGAAAGCTGCCTATTTCCACCCAATAGCTTAAATAAAAGATATTTAAAAATTAATGTTCAGTGCCTATATCTTATATATTAGTTATTAATCTAAACTTCAGAATTAACATGGTGAGGTTCATTACATATTTACTTCCATGTATTGTACACGAAACAGGGTAAGCACATTCATGTAAGGTAATAGAATGGGTTTTTTTTATCGAAGTTGAATAAAAGTGTGGCTTTAAGAATATCATATACTGTATGTGGAGAGATGATACTGGGGAAGGAGATAGTAGAAATGAAAGTTTCTGAAACACCTGTGACAAAAAGTTGCTATTATTTTAAAATGCCTAACTATGCATGTTGTAAGATTCATCATATTGATGCCATTGCATGTTCAAGGTTTGCTTTATTTTAAAACCCTAATTCTGAACCCTTTTGTATAGAAGTGTTTTAATTTAGTGGATTGAAGAGTCAGTTGACTAAATTTCCACCTGTGTCATTGAATTAAAATTGGTTGCTTTTAAGAATTTTATTAAGTCTGTCCCAATAGTTGAATGTTCATACATCATAATCTACATGGGGCTGCCCTTGGGGACCATCCGGAGGCTTCAGCTGGTGCAGAATGCAGCCGCGCGAGTTGTGATGGGAGCTCCCCGATACTCCCATGTAAC
>JANHFR010007172.1:64037-74582 GCA_032468015.1 Mimophis mahfalensis | reverse complement strand
AGGCAAGGTAATATGTTTTACTGATTGAAAAAAATAGTTCAGAATTGTTAATCTATTTTGCTTTTTATTAAGAATTGTTCAATTGTTAAAAGATACATAAAAGCTTCTTATTAAATATTAATCCAGTCAGAAATCTTAATATTTTATCCTTTGGGAAGCATGCTTCTGATGAGCAAAAATAATTTTGCAGAATTTGAACGTTACAATTTTTCTGGGAGCAGATCTAGAAATATTAGAATGTAGCAAAGTTAAAATCCTATTGTTGTTAAGCTTACTGCTATCTGCTTTTATAAGTCCATTTCAGTCTACTTTGTAAAACCAAGCTACACAATAGATTATTTTCTTTAAAAAAAATAGGTTTGAATCTATGAATGCAATATTTTGGCAGAATCAGAAACCTCTTTCCTTTTTAGATACTTATGTGCTATTTATCAAACTAAATTTTTTGATATAATGATATGCCATATCATTTGATACAATATCAGTAATTTATATTATTTTTACTCTGCCTCTGATCATCTGTTTTTCTTCATACCCTTAACACCTTTTGAAACAATTAATTACAGTGATTTTCAGTTTTGATATGTATTTTTATGGCAAAAACAGAGAATGACTGCTTCTTATATCTGAATTTTGTTTAATTTGTCATTCTGTGAACTTCTTTCATAGAAGTATCTCGATACTGGCAAATATTGAACATTTCATCTGCTTTCTAATTAGTGTTCTTCAACTGTTTGCTATTTTAGATGGTGGTGACAGAGGTCTATAACCACAGATTCCAGAAAATTTTCCAAATGGATGAAGGCTTAACTCATATTATGCCAAAGGACAATATATTTGTGTGAGTAATCAAACATCTAGAAGGAATAGATGCTAGGAAAATTAGCTGTATTATTCTTGACTAGTACATTGGTAAAAGAAAATGTGGCCTGTAGTGCCACAGTTCCTTAGTGATCTCCTAGGACCGTGATGGCGAACCTATGGCATGCGTGCCAGAGGCGGCATGCAGACCCCTCTCTGTGGGCACGTGTGCCATCGCCAGCTGCTCTTCTGGTTTCTGGTGCAGCCAGAAAATGGCCTGAAAACTGCCTCCAAAACTGCCTGAAAAACCACCAAAAAATGACTTGAAAAAGCCCCCCCAAATGGCCAAAAAACAGGCATGTATGCACCACCCAGCTGGTCTTTGGGTTTTCAGTGCCTCGGCACACATACATGCATGCACATTCCAGTTTGGGCACTTGGTGCTGAAAAGGTTCACTATCAATGTCCTAGGACAAGGCTCATGCTGATTATTACAGTGATAATAATATTTTAGGATTTTTAAAGTTATTGAGCTGTATTGACTCTTAATAAACTCGAACAAATATTCAGGTGGTTTTTTAATAAGAGAAAAACGGCTGCATTCAGAATCATAGGAAACTGACAACTGAAAAGAATTTTCCTTATACACACAGAACATACAAAGATGAAATATTTTGAAACAAAACTAAATTTTACATCATAGTTAAAATACTAATGCAAGTTCATTAATCATTTCACACTATATCCCTTTTTATCAATTATCTTTGTGCGGCTGCATAGATTTGTAGTCATTTAGTTGTTGCTGACAGTGATGCTCAGAGAGTTATAAAATGCGCATTACATTTTGAAACAAAGCTTGTGAATATTGCTTTATGTTTACTTTGGAGAAGAACATAGCAGTGTACCCATTGTTGGGGTACAGATTAGTTTGGCATAACATTTTGTATTCATTTCATATAAATACAAATTCAGTCTATACTATAGTGATCAATTTCATTATGTAAGGGATAGTTGAAAAAGTTTCTATTTTTAGGTAAGGTTAGATGTTTTGTTAGGATTTTTGTTTACTATGAAGATCTAAGAAATGAAGTGTGTAAAATAAGCTTGAAACCTCTGAGTATAAACAGGCATTCTAGAATTTTTGATCCTGTTGGTGCAGACTAATGTGTCACACATTTTATGATTTATTGAAGCCTGTCCAAAAAATAATGTTAAATTACTGAATAGAATTTAAAGTTTGTGTTGTACCATGAGGTAATCTTGGTTATTTATAGACATTTCAAGTCCATGTCTTATTAATAAAAACAAACTCAAAGCAAGGTACAATTCAGTAAAAGCTGTTTAACATTAGGGCAAAATAATATTAAAACAATATGGTAAAACTCTAAAATCCTATTAAAAATATTAAGTAACACTAAAACATAAGACAGCAGACTGGAAAGTCAATTAATACCATTTTTCAAACTACAGTTTTACTAAATAGTACCATTTAGCCAATTTCTCAAACAGATTCTCAGTAATAAATAGCATAAAATGCAATGGGAATAAAACTAGCCATATATTTAACTGGTATACTTTGCTATATTGTTAAAATATGTTATTTTTTTTACCACTGTGAATGGAGACATTTTAGTTTTAGCTTTCTGTCTGTTACCTATAATTTAGTTTTGTCCCTATATAGATAGCTCTCAACTTACAACCACAACGGAGCCCAAAATCCCCAGTGTTAAGCAAGACATTTGTTGAGTGAGTTTTGCCCCATTTTACAAACTTTCTTGCCACAGTTGTTAAGCGAATGACTGCAGTTTTTAAATTAGCAACATGGTTGTTAAGTGAATCTGATTTCCCCATTGGCTTTGCTTATCAGAAGGTCACAAAATGTGATCATGGCCCCAGCACATTGCAAGTGTCATAAATACATCCTGGTTGCCAAGCACCCAAATTTTGATTGCCTAACGGTGAGGATGCTGCAACGGTTATAAGTATAAAAAAATAGTCATAAGCCACTTTTTTCAGTGCCATTGTAACTTCAAATGGTCACTAACCAAATATTTGTAAGTCAAGGACTACCTGTATGTGTTTTATTATTTTTATATAAGTATCCCACAGAGGGTTTTTTGGTCCTTCCCATTAGTATAATAACAATAGTAATGTCTCCAATTCAACTTATGATAAGTAGTTTAGTTCTTTCAGTAAATGGAAAAAGATTAGCCCGAGGCTTCAATTTTCTGCATTAAAAATAATCAGTTGAAGTACAAAACTGATTATGTTTCATATTGTGAACTATTTTGGTGCTACAGGTAGTCCTCAAGATACAACCATAATGTTTTGATGATCATTAAGTGAAGCACCTGCTTTCAGTTCTTTCAGGGATGTTTTCTATTGTCATGGATATTTAAATCTTCTGGTAAAGCAGAAATTTGTTGGATCTAGTACATCTAAAATCTGCCAGTTGCCTTTTTGAAAATGCTTTTTGAACTGCATGAGTTTAGGGAAACAATTCATACAAATGTATTAGAATGTGTTTTTTCTTAATACCTTTATTAAAGTCCTAAAAGTGGAAATTATCTTTTAAATTTTAAGTTCTAAGAGACAATTCAAAACACTGTCTTATTTTATATGTATGTATAAAAATTTATATCTTGTTCTTTTACATTTGGATAAATAATTGATTTAGCAATTTTGTCCAATCATAGTTTACAACCCAAAATATCTTTTTGCTTCTAAGCATATGTAAACCTATAGTTTAGAATCCTGTAATTGTTTTTCGTGTATTTTATGAACTTTGTAATTCCTATTCTCTTAGGTATTTGATCTCTAGTGCTTGTACACAAACAATAAATCAAAACTCGTTTAAAACCTTAGTTCCAATTCTGGTTTGCCAATCACAAGCCCTGTTGCAAAGCTTATGTAGAAAGTAAGGAAGATGACCTTGACAGATCCCTTACCAAAGTGGTAAGAGAAAAACATGGTTTAAGTCCTAAACAAACAGTAAGTGTGCTTTCAGACATCTACCTAATTCAGGTGGGTATGAGGAAAGGGAAGAGGCTTAGCACAAGCAGACTTGCAAAATGCTGTTTTTATAGCCACTTTTAACAAAAGTATTGTTAGTCTTCTTCTGGAGTAGATTCTTGGACTAATTTATCTAGTGGGGCTAACCAGATCCAAGCACAGGAATGGGGTATGCAATAAATGCAAGGTGGTGAAGATTAGCAGGGCACAGCAGAGGGTGTTGAGCACAGGGCAGCAAGGGCAACCGGGGCTTTGCACAACAGTGCTGGCGTGGTTGGCCACAGTGTGGGGATTGGGGTGGCATTTCTCTGTGACGGCAATGGCACTGGGGCTAAAGTAGAGGTTTGATGCCTTCAGCAGTCTCAGACAGCTGCCACCACTCCCAGGCCTCTATTTCAGCCCCAGTACTGCCACTGCGTACCATTATGGAGGATGGCCCAAAGGCATAGATGGGAGGGGGGGGGCAGATAGGCAGATGGGGGAGTTGCAGAACTACCAAAGTTTTACATGTTGCTGGGCTGAATGGGGCAACTGATGCTTCCTGGGGCATGGCAGCTTTGCATCAAAATGCTGCGCCCTAGCCAACTCACAAATGGTCTATACCAGGCCTCCCCAACATCCTTGCAGCACTCCCATACTCCTTAGCTGGAACTCCCTCTATTTAATAACTCACAATTCTCAGTTAACAGCAGATGGGCATACTGGGATTGTGATCACTAGGCGATGCAGTCATTTGAAGTTTGAAGTTTATTGGGACTTATATGCCACCCTACTCCCAAGGGACTCAGGGCAGCTCACAACAAATAAAAACTGCAAATACAAAATTTTAAAAAGAATTAAACCAATAACAAACCCCAATAAACAATAAAATCAATGACACACTAAATTTAAAAAGCCAATTAAAAGTTTAAAAACCCAAAAATCAGCCCAGGTCGGCCTGCTGAAACAGCCAGGTCTTCAGGTCACAATAGAAGGACCGGATGTCAGGGGCCGTCCAGAGCTCGAGGGGTAGCTCATTCCAAAGGGTTGGTGTGCCCACACAGAAGGCCCTCCCCCTGGGGAGACCCACTCTGTGAGCGCGTACAGGGCGATGGGAGGATGTAGCCGGCAGAAGGTGTTCCCGCAAGTACACTGAGATTTGATGTCTCAGTTTTTGATCTCATCATATAGTGATGGAAATCCCAGTTCCAATTGTGGCTTTAGGTCAAGGTTTACCTGTACAGATATTGAATTCACACCTGCGAAACCCAGGAGGCATGCTGTTCCATTGATTAGTTGTTCTCACTATCAGAACATTTCTCCTTATTTCTAGATTGGATCTCTCTTTAACAAGCTTCCACCTATTACTTCCTCTGGTGCTATCAATTCCCTCTTTTCTGTGACAGCCCCTCAAGTACTGGAAGACAGTTGTCATGTCCCCCCTCTAATTGTTCTTTTCAGAAGGCTAGACATATGTTAGCTCCTTCAACAGTTTATCATACATTCATCAACTCCAGACCCTTTTTCTTCTTTAATGATCTTTTCTACACATTTTCTAGGTTCTCAGCATCATTTTTGTATCATGGTGACCAGAACTATATGCAGTATTCCAAGTTTGGCCTCACTATTTGATAATAATAAAGATGATCTGCAAATCAGTTTGACAAAATTAATCAACTTGGATTGCTTGTGCTGAATTCCTCCAGGCTAAACTAAATTAGGCATTCAGCACACAGCTGGACACTTATTTTTTTTTCCCTTAGGTTCCATGATGTCCAGCCCCACTAGGCTCCTGCTCCGATGTAACGCCCCAGCATGTGCCATCATGGTGATGACATAAATCACCAAGGATCCTGCTGGAGCATGGAGCCAGACTACAAGGGGTCAGGTAAGTGTCAGATTGCATTGCCCAAGCATACAACTTCTTTGTTGTTTTCTTCGTTTCATCTTTTATTTGGCATTGGAACTTGAGGCCCAGGAAACTTAATGCATTTGAGTGCTTTTGGATATTTTAGCCTGGATAATGGAGGTTTTCAGCACATATGCTATGAATGGATTACATTTTGTCAAAATGTTTTGCAGGTCATCTTTATTTTATAAAAATTTATAAAACTTCACCAATGAATGCCATATTTTCTCATGTTATCTACTTTACCAATTTATTAAGTATTTTAAATATCCAGAAGAATGTGAATAATAGATGATTGAGTCGTTATTGACACTTTAATTTAGTATCTGAAACATAGAAGTTATCCTTCTGCTCTTGTGTTCCTATCTTTTTAAATAGTCTGCATCTATGTATTTTATGGGGGATGTACAGCTAGGAAAGAAAACATTGGTAGGAATGCTGTTTCCTTAACATACACATCCTGAAGCAGAATTATCCCAGGGAAAATTCTACATGTAGTCTTCTCAGAACAATCCTAATTGGGGCCAGCAACTCTGCTGCTAAGCAAAGCAATCTCTAAGTCGGAAATCAGTGATCCTGACTGTACTTTCTGGCTAGAAAGAGACAAGAGCAGTCTGCAAGATATTTTTTTTTTCTCCTAACCACTCCCCTGCCCTTTGGAATGCTCAAGTGCCTGTTTGAGGGCTGGGAGCTGCTGGTGCAGTACATATATAGCTTACCCACTTGAAATCCCTTTCTCTCCAATCTCTCTCTGCTGCGGGGAGGGGGGGGAGAGGGGGGGGAAGCAGCTAACATTTTTTGTAGAAAATCTCTTGCTTGCCTGACCTTTTTCCACTGCCAATGTAATTGCATCGTTTTTGATGTGTAAAAGGTAAAACAGTTTACTCTCTAAATATCTTCCTCTTCAGTTTCTCTGATCCAAGAGGCAGTGGGGAAGAGATAACCCCATGAGCTTTATGAGGCAGTGTATAGGTCTAAATTGTATTGCTATTGCTGTGCTATGAGGAAATGTCAGGCAAATGAGAGAATACCTAAAGAAATTGTTTGCTTCTTTTCTCACCAACCCTCTCTCACAGAGTGGAGAGATTGGAGAGAAAGAGATAGGAAGATAGTATTGTAAGAGATTGGAGAACAGATTTCAAGGAAGTGGTGTAAGCTGTTTGCATAGCACATGTATGGCCCCTAACCTTGGGCTGCCAGCATGATCACATTGCTTTTAACTGTAAAAGAGCATATACTTAATTTTCTTACAATCCCTTTCTTTCCAAACTCTCTGCTCTGTAGAGGGGGGAAAAAGGAAAAAAAAACACAGGTCAGGCATAGGACATTGTGTACTGGTTATATTTCTTATCATGTGACTTAGGGACACCACAAAGGTGGTAAATATTTGTAAATGGCTGTAAAGCTATTTTTTAGCAGTGTTGTAACTTTAGATAGTTGCTGAATGAATGATCAGTAAGGACTATCTGTACTTTCCTTACCAGTAGTTGGAAATGTCATCCTAATCTAATTGAAACATAATTTCCAATTGGGGAGGAATTCTTTGGCAAATCTCCACAATATCCATGTCAATGAATGTGACTTTGTGCAGTAGACAACCAATAACCATTAAAACAGTATGACTATAATGAAAACAATTAAACAAATGAAAGGTCAAGAGTACAGCAGAAAAATAATAGAGCCATGTTGCAAGCTCTTCATGGGATCCTCAAGACTGTATGAAGAAACAAGTGGTAAGAGCCTTCTAGGGCTACATCTCATGGGTCATCAGGTGAAATTCTGGCTGATGGGATCTGCAATATAATCCTCCTGCTGGATCTGATGGAACAGTTAAATATAATCATGAAGAGGTGATCCCTCAAATAATCTGGTCAAAACCAGCATCTTGAATTGAATCTGGAAGTAGACCATCAGTCAGTGTAGTTTGTAGAACAGAGATACAATGTGTACCATACTAAGGACACCTGTGACTGTTTGTGCAGCCACTAAGTGTGAAGAGCTTTTGATGCTCTTCAGGGGCAGTTCCATGTAGAGCATATTAAAGTAATCCACGCTGGAGGTGACCACAACTGTAAGTAGAACCTTATGGTCGAGGAAGGGGCAAAACTGCTGCATAACACAAAACTATACAAGGACCCTCCTAGCCATGACTGTTCACCTGCTCCTCAAGTAGGAATCGTGATTCTACAAGATCCCCAGATTATGTACCATGTCTGACTGTACATAAAATGGTAAAATCCTAGATCCATAAAGCCTCAAAATGCAGAGCCACTCAGTCGTTCTCCATACCAGTGCTACCTCACCCTATGGTTACTTCACTTAGCAGTTCAGGTAGATCTAAAATACTGCAGCAATGGAGAGAGAATAAACCCTGTGAACCCTGCATACCAGCCCTGTATAAAACACATTATTGTACCATCCGCGCTCACTTCATGGAGTCAATCCAGAAGGATATCATGGTCACTGATATCAAAGGCTGCTGAGAGGTCAAGTAGAACAAGAACAGATATACCCCTGAACCGCTCCCACCAAGGGTCATCCAGAAGTGTAGCCAATGCCATTTCCATCCCATGTCTGAATCCCACTGACAGGAGCCCAGTTAATTCACTTCATCCAAGGTTGTAGATAAGGTTCAATCATTGGGGTCATAGTGTTCTTTGAGCTTGGTTGTTTTCTTGTAGACATTTCATTTCTGGACTAGGTAATAGGTAATATCAGTACTTGAAAGAGTGCAGTTTGTTAACTACTCATGTAACTTCAGGCATTTTATTTTATTATTATTTTATTATTTTATTGTTTTTTGGGGTTTTTTTATTTTTATTTTTTTTTTGGTGTTTTTTTTACCGCTCATCTCACCAATGCAGTGACTCTGGGTAGCTTGGTTGTTCATAATTCATTGATTAGGATATTATTTCTATATCCGTTGTTTATATATTGCTTTTTCCTTCTCAGCTGTGTTGCCTGTGAGGAAGGCTATGCTTTTAGCTGTTTGTTTCCTTCCTTAAGTTTTGGTTGTATTTGTTAAGAAGACCAGTAGGGGTTTGGCAGCAGCTTCAAATGGTAAATATAGGTTGTTTGAGCAGTCATATCTGAATAGAGGTATCAACTGTTACAACTGAACTTGGCCATAGGTAGAATATCAGGCCAGTTGTTTTGTGATAGTTGACATTGCAACCAGGGTATTGCTCTAAAATATTACACGTCTTCTATATTTTTTAATCCAGCTGCAGATAGTACAGAAAAGACAGAGCTTCAACTTAATAGTTGATGTACGATTTTCTGAAAATGTACTGTGTAATAGAGTGCCTCTGTCAGAAGTGATTGGGCAAGCCATGATTTCAGAAAACTTGTTGAATTATTAGACCTGCTGTCTCAGAAGTGGTGAGGGAATGAAATGAACCATTTAAGACCCCCGGTACCACTAAAATGGCATCTAGGTTCTTGGATGGGCTACTCCAAATGCTATTATTGGATCCCTCAAAAAAGGAGGGATATATTTGATTAGCAACAATGCATTCCTCTTTTCTAGAGGGAACAAATTCTTAGTTCTTTCATTTGAAAAAAAAAATAGGATAAAAATTAATAATAATTTGAAAAAAGGGAGAGAGGTAGTAAGTCAAAGAGTATCAGAGGAAACATCATAATAGGTTCTGTCTAGCTTATGCATGAATATATCTAATAAAGAGCAACATATCATCTCTCTGAATATGTATTGAATTATTCCTACAGTTAAGTAATACTTTTCTGACTTTCAGTTGGAATCTGCTTCATATGAATTAAATATATATTCTTCCACCTGGAATGATAGTAAGCAGCTCTTGATCTTCCTCTCTCTTCTTGCAGATACGAAGTTTGTAAACCAGCTGAAGATAGCGCTGAATATGTCACACTCTCAGTTTACTTCAGAGAAAAGAAAGCAAGACAATCCAGTGTTACCGCAGGGACAGTCCTTTATGGCCAACCGCTGCTCATTGCTGTACCCAAACACAAACTCACAGTAGATTATTTGTACAATGTTATATTGGAGCGAATTGGGTAAGTATAGGTCCCATCTTGGCATACTATTCATATGGGTATAAACATTCATTGAAGTATTCTGCATTACAGGTGGTTCTCAACTTATGACAGTGCACTTAACAACCATTCAAAGTCACAATGAATTTGAAAAAAGACCATCCTCGAAGTTATGATTGCTGTGCCATCCCCATGGTCACACAATCACAGTTCAAGTGCTGGGCAACTGGCTCACATTTATAATTGGTTGCAGCATCCCACGGTCTCATCAATGTTTTGTGACACTTTTTTCCATTTTCTGGCAAAAAAGCACTCCTTGGTTAAGCTGAATTTGAATTTATGACCATGTGATTCATTTAAGGACTGCCATAAAAACAATTGTAGAATTGAGTTTAGTGATGTGCTGACTTGACTTTTGACTGCAACAAATATAACCAAAATTCCAGGCTTAATCGAGGACTTTTAGTCTCGTAACTGAATAGTAATGCTGTGGTGTATTCTCACAAACATAACACATCTTCTGGTTAACATCCAGCTTATCTTTTTTAAAGGGAGACTTTATAGATTCCAAACTCTAAAACAACAGCAACCTACTTGGATGAAAGGTAGTATGTTATTGAAGCAGCCAAGCTTCTAGAATGTCAGTAGCAATGCAGACACTCAGTGGCTATAATCTGTATATTACAGTGGTCCCTCTGCTTACGAATTTAATTCGTTCCAAATGCACATTTGTAGGTTGAAAAATGTGTAAGTCGAAAAGTGGTTTCCCATAGGAATGCATTGGAAATGGATTAATTCGTTCCAGAGCCTAGGAAAAAGACCCAGACACC
>JANHFR010007172.1:21091-32181 GCA_032468015.1 Mimophis mahfalensis | reverse complement strand
TATATAGATGATCTGTTTCTCCCTCCCGCCGCTTTTTTTTTTTTTTTTTTTTTATGTTCAGGTTGCTGCACTGCAGTTTGTTTGTGCTTGTCCAAATAGTGTTCTTACAATTCCTCTTGTGGGAGGTTGGGATGTTACTTTGGTAGTGGGGCACATGGTTGATGTGAGTGATTTTATGATAGACTTGTGTTTCTAATTTGTCATCACTGCCCCTGCTGATGAGGATATCCAGGAAGGGTAATGTGTTGTTTTCTTCTTTCCCTAGTGAATTTTATTCCTTTGAAGATGATGTTGATGGTTTTGTGTGTTGGCCCTTTTTAATTATGGCAAAAATGTCATCTATGTACCGGATCCATACTTTGGGTCCTAACATTTGTTAATCAGAAAATATACTACCAGACTCCTGATTTTTTTTGCCACTAATATGTCTATTCTTCTATAATGTCCAAATTATAATATAGCTGTATAATAATCTTAATTTGAATGTATAAACTTCTTGATAGACTGATGTTTGAGAGTCCTGACAAAAGCATATAATATAATAGAGAATGCAATTTGGAATTTTTTTTAAGTCCCATTGATTTTGTTTTAATTCATTATGAGCATCATATCCAGCAATTATGATCACAATATACAGACCTACTCTTAGATGCTTATAAAGCAGAACCATTTTTATTCTTTTCCGTATCTACAAGTGGCCTGTCAAGAATGTTTTTTACCATCCCTTGCATTGCTATTTCAAGGCAGAAATAACAAAAAGTGGGATAACTTTTTTACTTGAATGTTAATTTATGCATTTAGCTGTTCTGATTCCACATTAATCCCAACATTCTATTTGCTTATGTTTCCCTATTAGAAACAAAAAGGCCTCGAACCTCTGGAAGGAAAAAGTCTGTTCCACAAGATGATGATATAGAAAGCAATAATGTTTTTGGGCATCTCCTTAAGACTGCAGGGATTACACTGAAAGCAGGAGAAAAACAGAATGAAATAGGTATTGTTTGTTGTTTGTTTGGTAACTGGAGTACTTGGTGTTAGATATGCAAATCTGGGGGAGAATCCTTTTCTTTTTTTTTTCTTTTCCTTTTCCTTTTTCCTTTTTCTTTTGCTTGAAGACTTTTGAGTCATGAACAGGAAGGATTTCAGTTGTATTTGAAATAAATATCCATCACAAAATGGATAATCATGCTGGTGATGATGATTAATTTGTTCTGTGTTTTTATATTATCTCTTCTATCTACATTATAATAGATTTATATTATTTTTTTCCTGATTTACTGCCAAATTGTGACTGCCCTATTACTTTTGGAAAACCAAGTTTATTGGTTCTTCCCAGCATTTCAGTCCCCGCTCCCCAAATTGATCAATGTTTCTGGAAACCTTGCAGTTCTTTCTGTGTTTAGGCATATTTACCAAGAATATTTTTGCAAAGAGAAGAAAACATGCTGTACAGTTGTCTTTGATGTATCACTGCCGATGTCAAAACTTGTATGACAAACCAAATTCAGTGAATCAGAAGAAGAAAAGCAAAGGCTTTTTGTCTTGATTGGATGTTATTTGACATAAAGCAGGACTCTCAGAAAGATATATACCATGTTTCTTAGAAAATAAGGCCCGGTCTTATTTTCTTTTGACCCCTGAAAAAACAGCTAGGCCATCTTTTTGAGGGGTGTCTTAATTCCCCCTGCCGCCCTTCCCCCCCTGCCTCCTCACTGCAAGTGATGTGAGAAAATGGCAGGGAACGGCTGTGCATGTGCTTAAATTAAATTAAAATTAATTAATAAATTTTGGGGGAAGGGTTTAATTTCACAGCTTGTACACAACAGTACTGGGCCTTCTTTTTGGGATGGGTTGTATTGTTGGAGAAACAGGGTAATTATTGTATTTTCATATATTTCCAGATTAGGACATTTTTTAAAATGCTATTTGATTTCTGCCAGCTATCATTGAGCTGTTTAAAGACAAGAGAAGGTGGCATTTAGAATAATATGATGTGAATACATATTTTTATGCATGCTTCTCTTGATGCTTTTTTGTAGCTGTAGATGGAGCAATTTTCCAGAAGAAGCTTCACCAAGGCTTAAGAAAACACCCATCTTATCCACAGGTATGAATCTGATCATATGATATTTCTGAAATTATATTGATATATATTTATTTTGGCCCACATAGCAAAAAGGTGAAAAGCAATGAGGACTTTTATGATTGCTCAGTCTTCCTTTTTCTATTCTTTTTTAAAATTAGATTGTTGCAGAATTCATCAGTGGCTTGGATTCCCACATTGAAAACAGAGATCAGTTTAGGAACTGTCTTCTACCATGCATACCTGCACAAAATCAAGAAACAAAGTAAGTGAAAAGAGTAGTTTGATGCTTGAAAACTGTCACCCAAATGTTTTGTAACTGTAGTTAGCTACAGTGGCATTGAAAAATCCTGATGACATACATGAACTTGCCTGGATAGGGATAAAAAGTCTAATGTAAATTGATGCACCCTTTAGAGGGCAGACCAAAAGCATATCAGTAAATGCTTTTGGTACATTGATTGAAAGAGATAAATTCTTTTTTTTTGTTTGTTTGTTTGTTTAAAGAATTCAGCGATTATCCTAGTGCAAATACATAGTTTTTAATTCACATGTTTCCACTTGGCAGTTAGGTTATGCAACCAATCAGCAAATTTCCTACAATGCATTTGTAATAAGAGTAATAGGAAGCTGTCTTTCTCCTCTTTAGTACTGCAGTGCATTCATACTGTGAAAGCCTCATTAAATTGCTTCTTGGTATTGAGATATTGCAGGTATGTTTATCATTTGATTTTCCCATTTTCTCCTGACAATCAAAAGTAGACATCCTAGGGGCCACTAAAGCATTAGACTGAACTTGTGGGGAAGATGAAAGTGAGGGGAAATGGAGCTCATATGCAGTCTATTTCCATCTTTCCCACCTTTCTCCAATCATCTGTAATTATTATTCTGCTCTGTTTGGTCCAGGATTACAAAGAGAAGCGTGCTCTCATTCAAACCAACTCAGTATAACTCAAACCCCTGCCTGAATCTATGCTATGGAATCTATGGAGGTTGGAGAGAGGCTGTCCAGTTTCTTCCTAGTTACTCTTCAGAGAATGGCTAGATAGAACTAGAATGATGAATAGAAAGATGTCACCAGATTGTTGGAGGGATCCATTAGTTTGGATCACTTTTGACTGCAAATAATATTTGGTTAATATTAATCCACCCATACCCTCCCTGAATTTTTTAAATGCACTGAGAAATTGGGCAATGGGTATAGTTCTGTTTCACTTTAAAGTGAGCTTCACAGAGACACAAAGGATGCATAACAAACCGATCACTTTCTTCCTGATTTGAATAGTTGTTATTGCAATCAGGTAACTGATTTGTAGTCTCTTTATATATATATTGCCCAAATGAAGTAAGTTTTCATATTCAAAATCTGTGTGTGTGTTTGTATTACAATCAGAAAATTGATTTGTAGTCTCATTATATTTAAAACTAAGCTTATTGTAAATATTTGCATTAACATTGTTAATGCTACATTAACTAAGATTTCCCAATATTTGCGACATATTTAGTCAAACTGAAAAAGTAAAATATTTGAATAGATTCAACTTTTATCTTTTAAATTCAGGAGATAGAATTTGTCTTCCTTGAAACAGGAAGCTATTGTATCATTTTGCTTGTAGACATCTCTAATGTTTTTATGTACCATTAATTGATACTTTAGGAAAATTGTCTTGCATTATTTTGTACAAGATTTTGTACACAATGTAAAAGGCAACTTTCTCAAAACATTTTTATCTTTCTGTTTTTTTGGAAGCCTGCTGTGATAAAACTGTTATTTGAAAAGCTCCCTGAATTTTTTCAGGAAAGGTAAGTAAATCTGAGGGAGATGGGCAGTTAAAAACTATGAGAGAGAGAGAGAGAGAAAGGGAGGGAGGGAGAAAATAAAATAAGTACCTTTTTGAAAGGTATTTAAGGTAGAACATTGTCTATTAGATAACTTCTGTTTTTTACTGTTTTTGTTTTGGAATTCTAAAAATGGGATCTGCTTTTCATTGAGGGGAAAAAGTACAGTAGACTGGTATGAATAATTTGTTTGCGGTCCTAAGCAGTACACAATGACGTTCAGTTTCTTATGGTATATATATACATTCTGCTGCAAAAGGCCAGTTTTACATGGCAAAATAAACAAATAGATTGGTGAACTGTAATTGACTCTGTTTTAATGCCAAGTGTAGATTGTTACATGGCTCAAAATTAAAGTCAATCTGTTAGTCAATCTTCCTAATGTTGTTTATGTTATGAATGGTGCCTTTATTTCCAGAAAAAAAAAGGCTTAAAGAGATGGTGCTGAAAAAAGAAAATCTAGTTCATATCTAGACAGTTAATTGATTTTACAATTAATAGAATTTAGAATATAATCTGTATTAGTGGTAAGGAAGATAGTTGATCTCTTCTTTCCTGTTGTGATTCTTTTCTTATTTTTATTTTTCAGTATTGGCAGTGATGGATTAAATTTGCCTCGGCTGATTGTCAATCAGTTAAAATGGCTTGACAGGATAGTTGACAACAAGGCAAGACCAAATAGACAATTAAAAACTCTTTCTCAGGGTTCATTTAAAATACAGCTGCTGCTGGATCTTACAATATAATTTGTGTAGTGCTACTTGAAATCATGCTGTTGAGAAGTCAAAGAGTAATTGTTTATAATTTGGTTATAATAAAATATGTATTTATTATGTTTATTTGCATACTTTGCTTCATTACAGAGATGAAGTTCATTGCATATAGCAACCTAAGTAATGTAAAACTAATTTCCTGAAAAAAAATGCAAGATTAAAAATTCATTTTATACTGTTAAAAATGCAGCAAATATGGTCACAGATAATAGCTAGGACCTGCTTATTAGCAAAAACTATTTACCAAATTTCTCTTCTGACTAAACTGGGGAGATAAAATTACATGGTTGTACAGAGGGACAATTTGTGGGGCTCCTAGTAGCAAAATCAAGCTTGATATTATTATTATTATTATTATTATTATTATTATTATTATTATTATTATTATTATTATTATTAGTTTGCTACCCATTTCGCTTTGAAGCAATTTTATTTATGAAATGTATACACCGTTCAGAGTCACTTTGGGTAGTGACATGGGCAGCATAAATTTAATAAAACAAAATAAAGTTTGATTTTTATTTGTATTTATAGAAAAATGTTTGTTTGCTGATGTACTATATAAACAATACATTTATAAGACGTAATCAGTATCTTAGGTATGTATGCATAGCATATATCTCCTGGCTTGTCAGTATTTTGTTTAAGCAGTCTGTAGAGAAACTTTTCTTGAATTTCTATGACTTCATGCTTTGTTACTTGTAGGATCTTGTTTCAATGATCATGCAGATGGTTTATGTTTCACCTCCATCAATCCAACATGATATCATTACAAGTCTGCCAGAAATTCTGGAAGATTCCCAGCATAGTGAAATTGCCAAACAACTTAGGTAAATATGGTATTACTGTGTTTTAAAAATATTCTTCCTGTATTCTTATGGTTTTCTGGCTTTTTCCAGCAACACTATGTCATTCAGTATAGCATAGAAATTAATAGAGACCATGTCCAAAGTAAATAAGTTGGTGAAAGGCCTGGAAATTTTAATATTCTATTATAATCCATTCCTGCTAAATTTTAAGGAATACCCATTTGGAGAAATGAACCAATCTAGATTTTGGAATTGTTAGTAAGAACAGTCCAAGAACCAGAAAAATAAGAAAAATCATAACACAAGGGTGGGTGGGCAAGGTTCCAGCTGTTTTGGTATCAATAAAGCTTGTTGCAAGCATCTTCCTGGCTTTCACATCTTTCTTGGACAGTCTCCAAGAAATAATGATGAGCAATTGAAAAAAACCAACACTATATAATATTGCAGTTTGGGTGTTTTTTATCTGTTAAGAGTATTTTTTTGCCTATTCTTTAGTTCTTTGTTAAAGGAGAACATTGGGCTTACGGTTCCAGTCTTGGATGCGCTTTCCTGTTTGAATATTGATATGGAACTTCTGTCTGAGGTATGGAATCTCCTGTCAGGAATTAAATTTGCTGTGGTTTTGGAATCAGCCAGAAACTCATTAACTGTTCTACTCCTGTATCCATTGCAGGCAAGAAAGTTGCACCAAGAGGCAATCTTGATTGCTCCAAGTTTTCTTTGTTAGAAGGATTGTCTCTGTTATCTGAAAGTTTAAACAATTTCCAAAGTGCAAGATAACCTTGAATTTCCTAGTTTTTTTCCCTAAGCCTTTGCCATGAGTTTTATTTTTTTTAAAAAAAACTTAATGAGTTTTCCATTGAAGTTAACTCAACATTTTGGGTTAAGCATAAGTAAGGAATATAATTCTTTTTCTCATTTTGACATCTGAATATATTTTTGCTCTCCCAATAGATACGCCAGTCTGTCATGATTTCAGTGTCTGCTGTAAAAGTGGAAGATTTACCCGTAATAGTTAAATTTATTCTTCATTCTATGAAGGCCACTGAAGCAACAGAGGTACAATATCTATCTTAATCACCAGAGATGCTTGATTTGAATATTATATTTTTGAAATGAAGAAGTTTTCCATAGTATATGTTCTGTTTCTCCCCCGACGGACCCAACCCAAAGACAGTTAAAGCAAACCCCCACCTTTTTTTTTTTTAAACCAAAATGCAAGTCTGAAAATAAAATGCTGGTTGTTTTCCAAGGCAAATGAAGTCTGGGAAGGATGCCAAAAGGAATAAATCAACAATAGGGTAAATACCAGGCGGAAGTCCAAAACTGAAGAGATATTCTGGAAGCCATCCAAAAACTCAAATACACATAAACCGAAGAGCTCAATCACACTGACTGGGATACCGAAACTTTGCCTACTGCAAAGAGCCAGTCCCAGCCATACCCTTTTTAATTCCTCTAGGGTGTGGCTTAATTAGTGATCAGCTGCAGCCCGACCTCTCCCCTTTTGGCGTAGCTGACGTTGCTCCTCCCCCCTCACTAGAATCTGGGTCCTAGCATCAGCCAAGGGCTCCTTCCCAGTGCTGTCAGACCCCATTGGCTTCTGCTGACTCATGGAGGGACCAGCCACTGCTGGCACATTGTCAGCAACCAACTCCCCTTCCAGCTCCAGGTCTCCCTCAAAGTCGGAGTCGGCTGCCAAGTCAGCAGCAGGTGGCGGAGCCACAACAGTATAATAAATATGGAAAAAAACAGCTTTATTTTTATGTATGAATGACAGAGGTTCCAGTGTTAACTCATATCTGAAACTTTTACCATTGAGATCATTTCAGATGACTTTAATCTCCCCTTTTTCTTACCTAGGCAGATAAGCAGATATTTTGAGTTTGATTTCATAATTTGTTATAGTTGGCTCTCCCCAGGTTCTTATTCTATCACCTGTAAACAACGTTAAAATCACTAAGAAGAAATTAGATAAATTACACAACTTAAATATGCCTGTGTCAATGATCCATCTAATGTCTTATACTCATACACGCAGAAACAATCATTTTTGTTTCCACTTCTCCTCAAAGGCCTACTGAAGTAACAAGGCTCTGATTACTTTCCCCAATCATGCTGGGTCAACTTAAATTTGGGGAGCAGAGTTGCTGCTGCAACATTTGAAAAGGTTATCACCAGGAACTGTATAGATAATTTTCTTTAAGAGGGGTACCTGGAGGGAACCTGTACTTCCTAATCAAGCAGGCAGAATTTACCCGGAGTTGCTTTAAACTTTAGGATGGATGTTTTAAACTTGAAATGTTTACAATCTGAAATATTTACAAGACTTGAGCAGCTTTTTTACATGACAGTACTGGACTAGGAGCAAGAAGGCCCAGGTTTTACTCCACCCACAGTCACAAAGCTCACTTGGTGACTTTGGGCAGTTATTCCGTCTCACCCATTATAGGGTTGTTGCAGGGGGAAAAAAATAGGAGAAGGGAGCACCATGCATGCTGCCTTGTGCTCCTCTTTAAAAGGTGGGTTATATACCTAATAATTAATGTATTATTTCTTTCTGCTGTTTCACTTATTAATTATTGCAGAAAAAATGTGTTCTTTATAGAGCTGTGAAGAAAACATACTATACCACTTTCCTATTTTTAATTTGGTTGTCATCTGCATGAAATATGTAATATATATTAATTGGTGTTATACAAAAATATGTTAAAAATTGCATATAAAAATATGCCATTGCAGTCTTGTATGCCTTCCTTTTTCTCATTTTTCCTAATAATCCTCTTGAATGCATCGTTGTTGCCCAAATGAGTTTGAATGATATATACTGTCATGCAGGTAATTTCTGACCTTCGTAAGAAGCTGAACCTGGAATCCTGTGCCGCCCTTCCCAGTATCCAGGCTTCTCAAAGCAGACTCAGCAGCCAGGCACAGTCAAGGTCTGTACATGGTATCAAGATCTGTTTAAGTTAGCCTTATTCAGTGACTTTCTGTGCCAATACCTAGAGCCTAAAATAAGGTAAATCCAACAACTATAGTAACACATTGTTTTAAAAAAACAAAAGCCTTACCTGTATCAAATTATTTTAATATTGTTAATGCTGAATTATTGTTTGCTGTTGTTTGAATCTCCTCTTGTGCTTCTTTTCAGTCTATCTGCAAGCCAAATGAGTATTAACAAGGATTCTTTCAAGCTCCTTTTTGAAGTATTAAAGTCGGCTCTTAAATTTCAGAAGTGTGTATTAGAAGGTTGGATTAAGGTTAAACTTTTTTCCCTATTTATTTGCTTTTGCCATGCTCTCTCTTTTAAACAAGCTTTTATAAAGCTATCTTATGTTTTACGTGTTTTATTTAGGAGTTCTTTTTTTGTAAAATTGGCACTTAAATGTGATTCTCCATTTTTAGCGTTGTGCTCTCTATTTCTGAGTTTTCCATGATGCACAAATGTTAATAGTTGAAACCAGGGCCTATTAGAAGCCAAACATGTGTTCTGTGTTTTTGACTATTTAGAGTGTACTTCTGCAATTTTCTCTAAAAATTAGCCCATTTTTCTCAAAATATGCAGAATTTAATATAATTTTGGCACAGAACTGTTCTGCTGAAGAATTCTGAGATTTTATTTATGTAAGCAATTATTGTATGTTATGTAAGCAATTATTGAACTTCATAATATGCATAATCCATCCTTCTTCTAGGCTATTGAGAATATTCCTACTGCCTCTGATCATAAGGTAATTCTATTTAGATTCTGCTCTAGCTATTTTCTTTGTAGGCTTCTTATTGCATGAGATTGTTAATTTTTAAAGAACGTTACCATTATTTACCTACTTTTTTTATTTTGGATTTAATATTTGCATAATTAGCTTAGCACTTTTATTTTTAAAAAGGTCCTGGATATGATAATGCTGTTAATAATCTATGCTACAAGTACCAAAAACAAGAAGCAAATTGAGAGATTGTTGAAGAGTAAGATTCAGTCGGGTTGCCTGCGAGAGCAGTTGCTGCAGAACGCCTTCCGATATCACTCACTGGTAGGTTCTTTGCTGGGATGCAGTTCAGCTCATTGGGTGGGTTTTCTTATTTTTCTTTCTAGATTAATCATTACAAAGTTACTTCTTTGTTAGCCCACAGACCTGTTTATTTTCTCCACATGTTTGTACATACTGTACTGCCAGAAATCATTAATCAGGTAATGTATGGAGAAAGCCACAGCATTTTTGTGATTATGACAGGTTTGGTTAGTGAAGTGACTTTCTGCTTTCTCCATAAATACCCTGCTTTCCTGAAGAAAATAATGGGCATCCTTACCTTAAGATTCAATATATTGTTAGCAGAAATAGAATATTGTTCTATTAGGCAGAAATAGAATATTGTTCATCATCTCCAATAGATGAATTAATAGCAGCAGTCACATGTTTAACTGCAAGATTGAACCTGGGTGGATCACTGGGACCAGAGGTTGACTCTTCCAAGCTCTTGGACTTGTGCTGGAGCCCATTTTCAGGGAACTTGTTTAACTGATTTTATGTTATCAGTAAATTTTACAATATCATAAATATGATCAGCTATATCAGTGGTTCTCAACCTGTGGGTCACGACCCCCCTGGGGGTCGAACAGTCCTTTCACAGGGGTCGCCTAAGACCATCGGAAAACACATTATTTCAATACAAATACAGGTGTATGTGAAAATAGTTTTATGGTTGGGGGTCACCACAACATGAGGAACTGTATTAAAGGGCCGCGGCATTAGGAAGGTTGAGAACCACTGAGCTATATGCATTGGAGAGACAAAGATACATTTTTGAAGCCCCCTTGGTCTTCCTTTTATGTTTTCAGGTTATGAGAGATCTTTTTCCAGCAATCTTGTCAGTTGCTGAGAGCTTTGTGAACTCAGCAGATCCTTGTGTTGTCTCCTTTGGTAGCTGCATGTACAAGCAAGCATTCACGGCTTTTGATTCTTATTGCCAGCAGGTACAAAAGATGTATATCCTTGCAACATGCATTTTTATTATGTTTATTTTTTATACATAAACAGTTTTCAATAACTAATTGGAGAGGAAAAGCAGGTAGCAATGTATTAAATAAGAAATAAATAATAATTTTTATGTGTGTATTTATAAAGTTTTCTGCACATTTCTTTAAAAGTAATATTTCTGGCTCTAATGCAAATTTTTTTTTACCATGGTCATACATTGCCTTTTATTATTTATTCACTTTGAGATTGATCAATTCTGTATAAGCTTGACTTTTCCCTTTCGCTTAACTAATTCACTCCTCCTTCATTTATTTTGTGATTCAATCTCCAATCATTCTGCCTATATCACCACATTGCCTCAATGTATTTTGTCTACTTACTTTTGTTTACTACTACCATATATACTCGAATATAAGCCAACCCGAGTATAAGCCAAGTTACCTAATTTGAGGCCTGGAAACTGGAAAAATTAATTGACTCGAGTATAATCCGAGGATGGAAAAGGTAGCAGCTTCAATAATCAAAATAAATACCAACCGGAAGTAACTGTGCTCCGACTCCCAGCTGGCTGTCAATCACCAGAGCAGCAATCAGCCTGGCCTCCACACAT
>JANHFR010007170.1:35443-46273 GCA_032468015.1 Mimophis mahfalensis | reverse complement strand
ATGCTTTGTTTGGGTATTTTCCCACGTCTTCATAGTTGTGCTTTTAAAGTTGTAGCGACGTTTCAGTAAAATCTCATCCCATCTTCGGGCTCATATGTGGAAGGCTGTGGCAGCTGTTTCTGTTGTATATATAATATATATTATGGGTTGATGACATTAGCCAGTATTGTGGGCCAAATTGGCAAAAGAAAGCTCAGGACTGTATTTGCTGAAAACATGGGGAAGAGGCAAGTGCTCATTAAGTGAGGCTTACTTGTCTATTTAACACACTTGAACATCCAAAGTACCTGATAAAATATTTTACCTTTAAAAAGTTGTGAGATATGAAGTTCAGGAAAAACTTATAGGTTTAAAAATTATATAAAACTCTAGTGTGCAGGAGTAAATAGAAACTATTTTCAAAAAGTATTAGTTATCTCTTTTCTTCAGATGGAAAACTGCTAACAATGAGTGTTTTATAATCAAATTCAATTGGCACATGGTGGATGGCATGATAAGCATGCTGGGTTGGAGGTTAGCAAGCCGACATCGGGGTGGGGTGAGCTCTCGTACTTTGCTCCAGCTCCTGACAGGAACATGACAGGGCATGGCAGGCAGTTCACCTCTGTGCACAGAAGGGAAAATGGGCTGGAAAAAAGAAACTTATTTTTCCCAACTCCAGGCTGCAGTTCCCCTCCCTTCCATGGGCAAAAGAGAATTCCAACTTCAAATGCTAGTAGGATTTTGGCATGGAGTGTTTGCAGCATTGGGCATCTGGAACCAGCCCCCAGAAACTAGAGGAAGTCCTCGTTATTTCTGACACTGGCTACAAAAGCTTCATCCTGCAAATGCCCTGAGCCAGAATCCTGCTTGGATTTTGGGACCGACTTTTTTCATCCAATCTCCTTGAAAACAAATGCACGGCTTGGCAGAAAAGCACTGTCCTGCGGAGTGAAATCAATCCATCAGGCAGTGCTTTTGCTCTCAATGAGGATGGGTGAACATGTCCCTTTCTTGCCTAGCTGTCTTGAAAGCAAAAAGCACCTCTTGACAGATTGATCTCGCATGGCGGGGTGGAATTTTGTCTGCTGAGCAGTGTTTTTCCTCTCGAGGAGTTTGAATGAAAGAGTTCCTTCCAAAATCCAAGTTGGATTTCCTGCTTGGTTTTCGTGATGGATCTTTTTCGGCCAGCCTCCAGGAACCAGAGGGAGTCCTCTGGGCAGGTGGCAGGAACTTGCAAACATCCCTGCCAAATTCTCCACTGACTTTTTGGGGAAGCTGGCAGAGAAGATTGCATATGCTGATCGCATGCATTGAGTTTGGGCCCCAGTTATAAGTCCCTTCTTCCAGCACCTTCATAATTTCAACAGGCACTGAACAAATAATCATTAAGCGAGGACTACCTTTGGCAGATTTTCCTTTCTTGCGCCAGCCATAGCAAGTAATTAGGTTGGGCAAATGATGGTTGTAGTAAAAAGAGAAAGAATGATAAAGGTGAAAGACAAAAATAATTGTTGAAGAGTAATGTTTGGTAAAGTTTAAGGAAAGAAAAAAGTACAAGCATGTTTTCTGAAAAATTAGACCTCTTTTGTGGCAGAATTCATTCATTCAAAATATTATTTTATTTATTTGATATCCCAACGCACTAGGGCTGTGCACAGGAAAAACTGTAAGCAGACTGAGCACTGTTCTCATTCATACCTAACAATTCTTCATTTCAGCTATTGAAAAAAGGATTTTCCAATGATAAAATGTTACTTTAAAAAGTAACACCATCCCAAATTTTCCCATTACAAATATTCAGTATATTTTTTCATCTTAAGGGCTCAAAAACAGTATATTGTTATACAAAAATACAGTTTTGTAATAGTTCTCAGTAAGTACCTCCAAGAGCTTTGCAAATAAACCTCTTTGCAAAAACTATTTGACCTTCTGTGAGAGTAAATAGGAACAAAACGTGCTGTTAAGATTGTTGGTTTGGGTTATGTTAGGCAACAGAATCAATTTTAACAAATCATAAGTTGTTTACACTAACCTACCATATTTCATGAAATGTTATTTTAATTTTGATATTATCATCTATTCTTCCATCTTCTCTGAGAGCACTCAGTGCCTTCTTCAATAAAAAAATAAGTATGAAAAAAAAATCTGAGAAGGGCAAAAGAAATAACTAATTCAAAACTGAAAAGGAATGATTAAAGAGGAAGGTTTTGAATGCAGAAAGAATACAGGCTAGTACAACACTTGAGAAAGTCTTTTACTTTGGGTTTAATATCCAGACTCTAGAAGCTTCTTTAGGAGAGCTTTTTCTATTGCCTTTAATGTCCAGTCATGGTCATATGAAGTTTTCCAGCCCTTAATGCTCACAATTAATATCTTAAACTAGCCTTGAAAAATAATTCTCTATCAACGAGGGTCTTTCAGCCCAGAAGTAATATAGCCCTGATGTTGTCTATCAGCTAGTTGCTGCATTTTATATAATTAAACATTCCCGACATTCATTCTGGACAGCCCACACAGAGCCTTCTGCAGTAGTTAGGTAAATCACACAGGTAATTACACAGGTAAGTTTACAAATCTGACCATGTATGGAATGATTGCAGCTGGTGCACAGATCGTAATGATGCAAATCAATTATTTGCTGCTCTTGCCAACTGGGAATTTATGAATTACGGTGAACCTGGGGAACAGTGAAACAACCTTCCTTCCTTTTCCTGCAATGGTGTCTGTCCTTTGAAGTAGTTCTCAAAAGAAGCAACAGCCATGAGTAGTAGCGCTACTTTTATCATAATGTTACAATACCAGAATATTTCAAATCTGGGCTCCGCATTCCCTTAATTTTATTCTTCTGAAAACTAAGAATCTTTCAAGACACTTTCTCCACCCCAAACCCTCCTTGGACTTGGGTTTCATTTATTAGTCTAGGTTATGACTGTTCCTCCTGTCTCCTAAGATCACTCCACATTCTGTTACATCTGGCCATGGGAGTCTTGAGCCATATTGGTAATTTTTTCAGTGATCCCTCCCAAGATGTTGCCTGTTTTTCTAGAGGCATTCTTCAATTGCAGGGCCTTTCTTTCCTCTAAGGACCTCTTCTCTGTGCACATTTTACTTTTTTTTTCTCTTAATAATTTAGTGTTAGCAAATTTATATGGAATGGGAAAAGACCCAGAGTTAAATGTAATGTTTTACAAAAATTTTAAGTTTTCTAAATATCAGAGTCAACACTGTATAATTTATCAGTGCACCCAAATAATATACTGTAATGTACTATTTAGTTTTTATGATAATCAAATAAAACAATATTTTAAAAAGGTGGTGTTATGGCAGCTATGCCCCTGCCCATCCCAATGAAGTTTATTGGCCTTAAGACAACAGTGATACAGTGAGGCTAGATGAGTGGAAACAGCCCTGACTCAGATTGGGAAGCTCAAATATTGGAAATTAATGAGCAGTCAAGGATTCCAGGATCTGATCTACTTTAATAAAAAGGTATGAGAGAAGGCATCCAGTATGCAAACGATTGACTTATTGGCTCACCCACCAAATCTTCATCTAAGGAGATGACAACCTTCTCTTTCTGAGATTGATGCTCGCTGTGCTGTTCCTACAGGGCTTCTTGAAATATGTAGGATGCCCACTCTTTATTTTGAGAGGTCCTTTTAGTCTGGCAGTAATGATGTTATCTGGTTTGGGTCATGAAATCTCTGCACGAAGCTCAATGAGACCAAGGATCCCTCATCTCAGCCCCGAGCTACAAATATTCTCTTCTATTGGTACACTTGATTTTGAACGTGTCCGAGTCAGTAATAATAGAATTAGTTTGGACAGGCATTGTAGAGCAGCAAATAAATGTTGTCCTTGGCTTGTTGCATTTAGAAGAACTTGAAAGATGCACATATTTGTACCCTTTTACTAAGAGTATGTAGATTTTGGAAATATTACAGTCTAGAGTATAATTTCAGCCATTCTCCAAGAAATGTAATTGATTTATTACTTCCTTTGTTTAACTTCATATGATGGATGTAGTATTACCACAATGACTGAAAAGTTACTTTCAGTTCTCAGTATGGTAACTATTTGGCAATATATTGTTAGTGCATTTTTTGGGTGTGTGTTATACAATTGAGTCAAAATGGAGATTTGTTTGGGGTTCTGGTAGAAATATATGTATGGACTACAGTTTTTGTTTTTAAAATGTTCTCCATTCACACTGTGACATGCAGATATAACCTAGGATGACACGTTCCATGTTAATTTCTTTTGACAAGTATCTGAACTGTGTATATTTTTAGTGCTTGTTTTCTTGTAATTCACAGCAACTTGGAGGGAAAGATAAAAATCTTTCAGAATTTTTGTGTTTTTCAGGAGATTTGGAGTTAAGATAAATATGGGCCAAGCTGCTGACAGAAAAATCTTGTTTAATTTTCTATAGTATTTCCTGAGGCCTATTTTTCAATTACCAGTGTACAATAATAGACAATTTTAATGAAATACGTATATTATTAATACTGAACACCATCATTTCTCTTTTATAACATAGATGAAGAGTCTTCACGTATTAATCTTGTTTTTCAAAGCTGCCAGTACTCAGTTATTAAAGGAAAAAGAAAGTATAATCTAGCTCAGTTTTGTAAACATTCCTGTTATGAGCACCCTGCAGCTGATTGTGTCTGCAGGTTTTTAGACACTGTTTGCTTGTCTGGGTAATGTTCCATTTGCACTTCTTTATTTAGCGGCCAGACGGAAGATGTTGACTACTAAGACATTGTAAATAAATCAGATTCATTTGTGCAGCATGGTTTGGTTTGGATAAGCAGACCATTCTGCTTTTCCTAGTAACATGAATAAGAGTCTTGGATTTTTTTTGTTTTGTTTTGTTGCTCTACATTCATTTGACCCTTGAATAGCTGGTGGTTATGGTAGACAAAATTTTAACATTACTGACTGATTCATCTTTCCAAGAAGCCAGATTTCTACAGGATTTTTTTTTAAAGTGGCACCAAAGTTTGACCACTTTTCCGAAGATCAACAGTTTCTGTAGTAAAACTACCTTTACCAAATTAAGTAGTTAATTCATCTACTGATATTTGCTGTCCCTGTTTTGGAGATACAAATCATCGTTGTGAATGAAGCATGTGCCTAACAAAATAGGTAAAAAGGATGTCTACGCATATGCCTTCTTTCTCTCTAACACACACACTTAAGTCTTCTCTAGTCCGTGGTTTCATGGCTTGAATGCTAGTTTGTTTTCAGACAAACAGCCTTCCCAATTGTGATCAAATGATACAGCTGTCCTTCCCAACCATCATATAATAGAACAGTAGTTGCAGTATTTCTTGAATCTTTACATGTGGACTGGCAGTGCCAGAAATTAGTGTGATTGTGTGTTTGAGATTTCTCTGAGAATTTATCCTCAATAAACGTTTTAAATATAAAGGGCCTTAAATCATTCTGTTCCACCACCCACTTCTTCCTGCCTCAGCCTGAATGAGGATCTGTTTTGCATTTGTATGTGTGTTTGTGTTCTGAATTTAGCAAATTCATTTTAGTTGAGACCCTGGAGATTAAAATATTGTTGTACCTGCTATTAAAATATTACAAAATCTCATACTGTATAAAGTTCATTTTCTCCACCAGGAAGCAAGATTTTAAAGTGGCATATCTCTACTTTTCTCTCATCACTTTCAAGTTTCTGACTTCAGTCAGAATCTAAAGAAAGGGCTGGTAGAAAATTATTTGTTTACATTTGGTTTCTGGCTAAAGATGGTTAGAAGAGTCAGGATCCTTGTCTTCCAACAATCAGCAATTTTTGCTAGGTTGGATTGTATCATGGCACATCAGCATTCTTGAATATGGGCAATGTTGGTTGTTTCTGATAGTGACACTGTTTCAGTCTAGAGGTTCTTATGACTGTCAAATTTTTTTTTAAATAAATGGCATTCCTGGGTGTTGTTGGCTGAGTATTATTTATTTCTTGGTCAGTCTTTATAAAACCAAAGTCTGCTTCCAAGTTTTGATTCCTAAAATGTTCTAAACTATCTTGGCAGTACATCTGCAAATCAATACACTTTTCACAGCAGTGATAATAGCAAGTGAATTTACTGTTGAGAGGAAGACTTTTATTTTCTCACATTCAAACTATTATGTTATAAGTGCTGAGGAAATGTGATACACTTAAAATAAAAATAGTAGCTCAAGAGAAAAAATTGCATGTTAGAACGAAAGTACACTTATATTTACTGGGTAGATGGTCCAAAAAAGTGGCAAAATATTCAGAACTGTCCAAAAAATTATCTTCTCCAGCAAGGTTACGAATTCTAAGAATTTTAGTCTAAGAAGCCACCAGAGCAGAAAGTTGAGGAAACTTAGATAACCACCATTGTTCACCAGTCATATGAAATAAACCTATGCAAATCCTTAGAAAGATTTGTTTCGGAATGTACAAAGTTTGCACAATGCATCTTTACTCTAGACTGACATGATTGTTCGAAAGCTACTTCTATTTCCATGTGATTGTGCATACATGGCCACTTTTAAGTCATTTTTCTTTATTTTTCTTAACTAGACCTTGCTCTTGCTTTCTATGTTGAATCCAGACAGATTTGATCAAATGATTCACCACATATATTGCTTGTTTATTGTTATTGGGTATTAGTAACCTTAGCTATAATGTTACATAATTTAAAAATCAATATGTAACCTGACTCCAGGGTCTCCTGCTTGAGCAGGGGGTTGGATGAGAAGATCTGATCTCCAAGCTCCCTTCCAACTCTATTATTTGGTCATTCTGTTATTCAAGTGAAATGGGCTGATTTTATGAAAGATAAGATGTCCCTAAAATGACCAAGCATAATGCCTTGCAAAGGTGTCATATGGGACTACCAAGATATGTCCCTCATTGTCCATGCCACTAAATTCTGGACCACTTTCCAGTGGCCTTGAAGGGCAGCCCTTATGGCAGTGTTTCTCAACCTTGGCAGTTTGAAAATGTGTGGACTTCAACTTCCAGAATTCCCTAGCAAGCAAGTCCACACATCTTCAAACTGCCAAGGTTGAGAAACACTGCCTTATGGAGTGCATTGCAGTTGTTAAGGTGAGATTTACTGTAAAATAGTAAATGTTATTATAACACAAGATGATGGTGATCCATTCTGTCATGTCCATATTTTTTTTTTAAATATTGGTTGGCAAAATATTCGTAGTGAATATCTTTACTGATGTTTTTGATAGTTGGCTTTGAACTGATATTTTAGGAAAGTATTTGAGTTCTTGGCTATGCTATATGTACCTATTCTAAGGTTTTATCTCAAAAGGTAAATGTTGAAAGCACAATGTCATGTCCAACTTCCTTTTTTATAATGCTTTCATAAAGTGAGAATCAGATCTGATAAAATGATAATTACATCTTAGAACTGAAGGTCTTGATTTTTTACTTTTTCTTATTAACTGCAATTTTGTTATTGTGCAGCTGCCCCATTTTACTAAATACAGCTTTTGAAATGTAAATCATATCATGTTCTAAAATGCATTATTGACATCATTCAAGACTGTCTTTGCATTTCAAAGGCATCTGCAATCAGATCTCAACAAAATTCTAACAAATCCCCTTTAATGTGTATAATCAGTTCCTGCTAAATGGGACTCTGTGTGTGTGTGTGGGCATGCGTGTTTTTGTACGTGCATGCAAGTGCTTTTATTCCTTGAATGTTGTAGATCTTGCCATAAATCATCTTCAAACATCTTTCTTTTCAATTTCTTAGCCTGCACAAGTGAATGGTGAAGCTCAAAGTGATCACCAGAAAAGGACTGAAGAATACCCGTCTGACTGTAAGCAAAATGAGCACACAAACAAGCGATAGAACCCTATGATGTCCTCCAAGCAGAGACTTAGACTAAACGTTGAACTTCTTTTTATGCATGGAATGGCTGCTATCGTCTTCACAAATACAATGGCCATAATTCTTTGTCAGGACGGCTGAAGCACTTCACCTGCACTTGCCATTTGAATTTGAGACACCTCCTATTTTCCCTAGGTCTTAAAGGACTTGAGAACAGGTGGGAACCGAGGGATGTTAAATGCTGGATTGGGATAAAAAAAATGGACACTCACATGTGAAGATGGAAGTAACCTGATTCCTCCAACTGCATAAACTGCCCCTGGAAAGGAAAGGTTAAGATTGGAGTCACAAGCTTTAGTGGGAGAGCAGTATGCAGGAAGCTGGTTTTCAGGCCACAAATGCTTTCACAGGTAAGGATTTTGTTGTACTGAAATATAATCTTCTGATGCATTTTTGCATTTGAGATAGGCAAACCAAAGCCTTGCACTTTTAAAGTTTATTACAGTTATATATCAAGAGCTGCTTTTATTGGTATCCTTCTGATGAGGAGAATTGGATTAATATCCAATTGGAGAAGTATTATTAAATATTTCAGTAAGTTTGCATTCAGTGCTAGACATGAAACATGATAGAGGATACAAAGTTTTATATAGATTTCCAGAATATTATGCAGTGAATTTGTTTTTCAAATATCAAATGCAAGATGACCTCGTATAGCTGCATGCTGTTTTTGATTTAAAAGATAAAATTCATAACTTTTATATCAATTTTGTTAAATTTAATATGCTGTTGAAAAACTGGAATAGTGCAATGTATGACTCATCAAGGAGCCCCTCAAACTTCATCAGTTAAAGCTTTTAACCTTTGTTTTTTGGATTTGGTCAGAAAAGCTTGGGAAATCATGAGCATCTGTAAGTGGTGACTCTTTAGACTCAAACAGAGGTTATTTGGAAAAACATAGTGGTCATACAATGTAACTCTAGTCTGACCATTTTTTTCATATGTGGGTGAACTTGGCAGTTTGAATCAGTAAGCTGGATGTGGTTTGTTTCTGTTTTTTTTGTTCCAAGCTTTTTGGGAATCCTACAATAAAAAGAAATACATATCTTTCAGGGTTACATTCGTTTTATCACAGCTTGATTTAGTGAAATTCTAGTAGATACCATAATAATCTATGAAAGGAAATTTAGACACATTCTTCTAGCACTATTGTATAGTTTAATGATTTAGTTTCTTTCTGTTGGCAGAAATTAGAGGTGGTAGGTCGGTTGAGTTTGTCATCTTGCGGAGTTCACTGAGTGATCTGATATTCTAAGGGTCTAATCCCGACTATTGGATTACTCTGTTAAATTCCACTGAAGCTGATGAGACATTGATTTCAATACAGACTAAAGCTTCTTAAATGAGCCTGAATCCTAGCAATTAAAAATAACAAAGTGGACATTAATCCAACTCATCCTAAACTGTCCCAGTGAAATTTTTGGAACGTATGCTATAATGATTATGTCAAGGATTGTTATAAGAAGATCTCAGCCGCAAATGTCTTCTATATAATAGGACGTTGCCTTAAGACATTTTCAATTTTTATATGCTACCTTCCTGCAATCTGTTTCTGACCTAGGTGATTAGAAAAAGAAAACCTTCTGAAATGTGTATAATATATGTGTATGCCAATAACTTACAATAAATCAAAATTATCAGTGGCAGTTGATATAGCTAAGATTATGCTGTGTCAGAAACCACGTGAAATGTATCTTAAAGAAAATTACTGAAAATTGCTGAATAGATCAAAATATTTTTTCCATATTCAGAATCTATAAAGCAATGTATATGATTAGAGACATTTCTGACTGTTAAGTAAAATATGTGTTCCCCAAAGTTTGTTTCTGTTTAACATGGTATAGATAGTCATCAACTTAAAACCACAATTGAGCCCAAAACATTGATTGCTAATCAGTGAGTTTTGCCACTTTTCCCAACCTTTCTTGCCACAGTTGTTAAGTGAATGGCTGCAGTTGTTATATGACACATCTGGCTTCCCCACTAATTTTGCTTGTCAGAAGATCACAAAAGATGGCCACATGATCCTGGGGCACTGTAGCTGTCATAAATACAGGCCAGTTGCCAAGTATCTAATTTTGCTCCTGTGTCCATGGGGATGCTGAAACTGCTGTGAGTGTAAAATCTGGTGATGTTACTTTTTTAAGCACAATTGTAGCTTTGAATGGTCACAAAAAATGCTTGTAAGTTGAGGACTACTTTCCTTCTTATGAAAACAAACAAACCTCAGCCTAGAAATGGAATGACAAATGATTTGGAACATGTATGGAGATTAGAAGATAAAGATGTCCTTAAGTCAAGTTCTTGTAAAAAATGGAGTTGAAACCACATCCATGAAGTTTCTTTGGCAGGGTTATGGAAGTGGTTTGCCATTGTCTTTTTACTGGATCTTGTATTGCCCTTTCTCTCAGGGTAATGATGATTTAATAGCTGACCAGCTTCTGTAATGTTGTAATACTGTAATGTTGTAATAATGATACAATAATAGTGATGAGTCAGCAGGGCTATTTGACTGCTACCACTTTAAGAGGCTGTAATATAAGCGAAACCCTGTGAAAGCGTACCTCTCTCTCCATATGTGCTTCCTTGGTGTAGCTGATTACTGATTGCTGTTTGTTCAAGGCCTGTATCAAAGTACTTCTATGTATATATGATTTGTAGGGATAAAACCACTATATGTAAAAACAAACCAATGTGTTTTAATTGCTCCTGGGTTGTCTTACCTAGTCACACTGTGTGCACTCTGACACTTTCAGCCTGTTGTGGCTCCGTCAGCCAGGCCTGCTCCTCGAGAGGAGGAGGACTCTGAGGAGGATGAGGAGGGGCTGCCAGGTCTCTCTCCCCCCCCCCGTTAATACAGCAACCTCCAGACAAGGAATCCCTGCCAGGCCCTTCTTCCCTCTCCGTGCAGCAGCCTCCACCTGACTCCCCCTCAAGACAACAGCTCCCA
>JANHFR010007165.1:0-13825 GCA_032468015.1 Mimophis mahfalensis | reverse complement strand
TTTTGCATTTTAATTTTAACCATTCAATTTTTTTTGCAGTAACCATTCTTCAATATCCTTTTTTCCCTCATCCATACCCTCTTATTATTCATGACTCCACCAAAGAAACCTTTTCATATTTTTATTGGTATAACTCCATAGTTTTCTGTGGCTTTTGGCAATGCATCTGTCTTTATTCTATTCAAAGTAAATTCCACATCCTCATCTCTATTTTCCCTTTCTCTTCATTCTTTTGGGAAATTTATCTTTCCTTCACTTTCTCTTCCTGCAGTCATTCTAAGGTAAATGTAAAGGTTCCCCTCGCACATATGTGCTAGTCATTCCCAACACTAGGGGGAGGTGCTCATCTCTGTTTCCAAGCTGAAGAGCCAGCATTGTCCGACGACGTCTCCGTGGTCATGTGGCGGGGTGACTAAATGCCGAAGGCGCACGGAACGCTGTTACCTTCCCACCAAAGGTGGTCCCTATTTTTCCAGTTGCATTTTTACATGCTTTCGAACTGCTAGGTTGGCAGAAGCTGGGACAAATAACGGGAGCTCACTCCGTTATGCAGCACTCGGGATTCAAACCACTGAACTGATGACCTTTCTGATCAACAAGCTCAGCATCTTAGCCACTGAGCTACTGCTATCATCATTCTACTTCCCCATTAATTTATTTTATTTTGGCCTTCTTCCATTCCATATTTTCCTAAAGTCCATTCCTGATTCTATCAAAATATTATCAATCCCACATTTATGATTCCTTTAATATCTTTATATTCTTGTAATGGGTTGCTAGAATAACCTTTGGAGACAGGAGGAAAACTGCAGTCTGGGCAATGGTCTGACAAGAGCTAATAAATGGAAAAAGTATTTTTCCACAGTGGAAAAAGCATCTCCAAAGGGACCTTTCCTAGTTCTCTGGAAAGTAATAGCAAGACAGGTGGGGTTTTTCAGATTTACAACATTCTGTTCCTGTAACCTTATAATAAACATAGTTTTAGTAGTCATGGTTTTGGTACATATACTGTATTAGAATCTTAGATACATAGAAAGAAGTCACAGTTCTCATTTAGATCTCACTTAGGTCTCCAAATGGCCTGATCTTCGCAGGATCTTTACTCTAGAAACAGTCTTGCAAATCAACACATTAATGCCTATGTCCAGCAATACAACACACTGCAAATTACGAACAAGCTATCGATACACACATACATATCATTCAAAGTTCAAGCTTGTACAATAAAAATCTACCTGGATTGACAAGGTTTCAGAAACTTGCACTATGTGGAATCAGCTTAATCCAAAACTTTGAGACACTGTTGTAACAAAATGGACTACATTTGGTTTAAAAATGCTTATCACCGTTATCATCCATTTGGCTGTATTTTTCAGACTAGCTTGTTTTCTTTTTGACAAAATTGGTTGGGAGATGTACAGAGGGAGTCATTAAGTTTCCGATTTGCTTCTCCCTCTTTCTAAAGGGTGTTGTTTCATTTAAAAAAAAGTTATATCATATGGTTGTAAAATTCAAGTACGTAAAATTCACATTTTCTAAAAGTTGGTGTGGAGATTAGGCATATAGTAGATAAAAGCCAGTTTTTGAAATATTAGGTTTGCCTGCTCTGTTCAATCATTTTGCATTCACAGAAACTATGCACTTTGCCCTGAGTGGAGTATTTCCACCATTGTTACTGAGAACACATATGCAAATATATGGTGTACATTCTGAGTACGTTATATTGCACAAAGAAAATCTGCTAAAATAAAATCTGTTGCAATCCATGTAGCACAGGGTTCAATTGTGGGATTCTTGATTTTCTTCTTGTCATCTGGTAATGAAATGCCTGTAAGAAAAAAGCCAGCTCAACCAACACCAAGAGCCCAACAAAAACAAAATGCATCCCCCTCTTTTTGTGTTGTGTTTCTTCTTGTCCATACTCGGTCATGGTATATAGTATTAGAGTTCTGCTTCCTAGGATTTAAAAAAAAAAACCCTTGCTATTATCATAAAGAATTACACCAAACCCATTTCTTCCTTCTCCTCATATTCTTTCAACTGGAATGTATATAATGTGTTCTTCTTTCTTAAATACTCCTAACATTAGTGAAGTGTAAGTTTAGAGTAATTAACCTTCCATTGATTTCCTTTTAAAATTTCTGAATAGTTTCTGGCAGCTGTAACACATCTTCTGTCTATGCAAAAAAAGGCAAGCCTGTGTCCAGCCAGTGACAGCTGATTAGTCTTTGTGGTAAGTCATATGTAGCCCAATACATGTGAGAGAGTACAGAAGGGGAAGTTGGCTTGAATGTTACTGACCTGAGCTTCAAGGTCCATATGTTATATAGTGGATATTATTGCAGTATTAAGCAGGAATTATGAACCCTTAATGTAAAGAGGTGGGTGTGTATCGGGGAAAATGTGTAGATAGATAGACATTTGATCATTGTTTTATTCAGCATCATTCCTATCTCAATAGAGAAGCACACCAGTGAAAGCAACAGAGGAATCAGCAGCCAAAGACATTTCATTTAACAGGAGGCAATGAGGCATTTTGTTCTTTCCTTGCCAGGTTTAAATTGTCATTTTCCATGCATCATTATCAAATCAGTGTAATCAAAATGTTCAGTAATTATACTATCAAGCTACAAAATATTCACCTTTATCTAATCCAGGGACTGAAGAATTTACAGTCTTATGGAGTCTGGAATTTGGAGGTTTTGCTGTTGCAGAGACTCTGAATGGTATCATGCTCATTTTTTTTTCATTCCAATTTATATGCCTCCCTTCTCCGGAGACTCAGGGTAGCTTACAATCTTTAGAAGCACAAGTCAATGTGCTTAGCAAAAGCCTTCATTCTTTGTATTTGCCTGCTTATTAGCGGCATTTTTACAAGGTCAGCATATTGCCCCCAACAATCTTGGGTCCTCAATTTACCCACCTTGGAAGGATGGAAGGCTAAGCCAACCTTGAGCCTGGTGAGATTCGAACTTGCCTTAATTACAGGCATCTGGCAGTTAAGTGCTAAGTACTAGGTGCTTAACACACTGCACCACCGAGGCTCTTGAAGCCTCTTGTCATAATATATGAAATTAAGGCTTAGCCACTAGAGTCCACCAGGATGTGTCCTGTCTAATGAGGAATCCTGATACTTCATCAGGAAATGCACATAAAAGGAGCTGTCACTGTTGTAAGGTGAATTTAAGATTAGGATGGTCTTTTATTTGTAAATTTAAAAAAAAACAGAAACAAAGAAACAATTAAATGGACAAATAGACAGAAATTTATATAAGGTTTATCTATTCTAACAGTTAAAGTGACACTTTAGAAATTATTATAATTTTTAAAAACCCAGGGCTTAAATACTATGATCAGATAATTTTTATTCTTCTTGTTCACTCTACTGCCCTGGTGCTAATATTTCCCTCTCCTTACTTACTCCCTTCAGCTCTTTTATGTATTAATGAGCTATTCAAATAGAACAGGGGTAGGTAACATTGTGCATTCCAAATGTTCGACATGTGACCTCTTATCAACTTCCAACAATAGGGCTAATGGCAAGGGATTGCTTGCTATTGCTTGAGTTGTGGTCAAAAACACCTGGAACACACCTGGTTGTCTACCCCTGAAATAGATGATATCTTCAACTAGAGAACTGTCATCAGAAAAAAATGGCCATATGCATACCCTGCTCCTGATGGGTGATTGTTCAGAAGGGAATTCTTGGCTTCTTCCCTTTAACAAGATTTCTGATAGATAATCACTGAAAATCATGTAATGTAAACTACTTCATGAAGCATGTGTTGGTGAGAATTGTATAAGTAAATGTAATTTTAAATGAATGAATCCAGAGAGAGAGAGTGAGAAAGAGATTGATTTCAAGATGAGCTACTTATAAAAAGCTTAGTCCCAAAACCGCTATGAGCTGTTTAATCCTTCTCTTATTATGTTAATGTTAGCAGTATGTATCTCTGAGGATTCCTGCCCCTTATACATAGAGTGCTTTTCAAGATATAGGGTTCTGCATTTATCATGCATGCTTATAAAAGCCAATTATGGTGCAAAAATGTTGTTGTCCTTGCCTTGAAAAATCAAATTTCATCCTAGCTAAAAATAAATATTCTTTTCATTCACTGTCAGAATTTACTTTCAGACACAAGACCTAGTATAGACAATTGATTCTAAACCAATTTATTTCAAGTGCAGAGAAACCTGAGCAGTAGAATGGTTAAGGGGTTGATCAGAATCTAGGAGGCTGAAATTCAAGTGTACTTTCTATCACCTCTATGACTGATTACCATCTCTCAAAATAGGGTACCGCAGAAAAAAGTAACAGCTGAGTAGCAAAAAAAAAAACCCATTTAATCCATGACAGTCTTCTACAACTTCCAGATGTGTGTGAACACAAACCCTGGATCAGCAACCAGATTGTTCATGACAACTTAAAAAATTTATCCCCCTGAAAAAGTAAGATGAACATGATCTGTCTTGGTGTTCTTAATGTGTAGGTTTAAAGTTTGAGAAAGAGCACCTAGGAGGATGGGCATTTATTCACAAGAGGTTAGCCCCTGACTTATCCTGAAATGGTTTAGTTTTAGGAGAAGTTACCATTTAAACATAAACAAACCATAATGTTAACCATGTGTCCTGGTTAACAGAGAGAAGTTCTCTGTTTGAACAACTATCTAGTCCAAATTAAGTTTATAAATCAAAAATATCTGCAAACTTAAACAGGTAAATATTATCCCACCTGAACTGGCTATAGTTTATCATGGTTCATTTTGGATCTGGCCACAATATCTTGAGGTTTGACCAAGACAAAGTAACTTAGATGATTGAGAATCTCCACAGATATACAAGGAAGAAGGCTCACACCAGACCTCAGGAGAAATGTTTTGACAATACCAACTATCAGCAAGTAGAACAGGCTGCCACATTAAGTGGTAGGTTCTATTTCACTAGGTTTTACAAAAGAAGGTAGATAGTGATCAATCAGATCAATAATGAATTGTAATTGAACAAAACTATCTGATCTTTAAGTTACTCACTTAAAATTCTAATACCTATATGAACAGCTGAAAAAGATCCATTAACATCTGTTTATAATCTAGGAAATATCCCAATGAAGACAATAGTAACTTCCATTCACTGCCACAATAACTGTGGCTTTATCTATGAGATCATTAAGCTAGGTCTAGAATCCAGTCAAGCTAGATTCAAAGGAGATGTTATATAACAAGTGGTAGACTTTTTTCTCTGTAAATCATATATTCAAAATATTCAGTAAAAGGGCATATTGCAATGAGCAGAAATGGCCATCTTTTATATCAGCCCCTGTTTTTAAAGTCTTTTGTCCAAGGTATTGAAGCTCAAATGCAATACATATTCTCCTATTGTGTTACACCTGCAGATGTGTGAATTGTTCATAATACATTTGAAACTACTTTATAAACAATTGCTATCGTCACTTAAAGCATTTCCTTTCTTCTTCTTTTTTGACTTTAACACAGATTCTTACTGTCTCATCTTGCTGTTTACCCATTTCATGTTCTGTTTAACCTTCCTAAGCCTATTGTCCCTTTAGGGTCCTCTCAGCATGTTCCTTTTCAATTATTACACTTTTACCTTCAGCCCTTTTTCTTTTCCTGATCTTATTCATTTCTTTATGTCTCAGCCAATGGCAGTTAGGGTCCAGAAAGCAGAGCCAATAGTAGAAGGGGAAACCCTATTCACAATGCAGACGCATTGGGACATCTCAACCAGTCACTTTCTGAGATGCTACCTCTATCATTCATTAGATTTCTACAGGCTTTTTAAAACTTAAATTAATCCCTGCTGCCTTCTTTACATCTCAGGCTGTCTTTTGATTACCACCCTGGAAATGATCCAGGCTTTATGCTATTCTCCCCACTGATCCTCCCATCAATTCCCTGTTGTGTTCAAAAATAAATGTTACAAATCAGCATGTTTGCTGTCTAAGGCTACACTGAAAAATGACTATTTATATTTCCTGAGCAAAACTCCTTTCTTTTTTTACTTCTTCTCCTATCTCCCTAAAATACCTATCATAAATATTTCTTTCTACAGCTTCAAAGACAGAACTATACTTCAATTAGACCTGGGATTAATTAGGATGCCTCCCACAAAACATATGAATTTTAATAAAATGAATTCAACATATGCTATGCATAAATATATAAATTTGGGCGGAGGTGAATGGCTTGTTCCATTCACGTTTCATAGACTTTGGTGGGGGGGCGCGTTTACCAAACAGTAGCCTAGGCTAATGACATTTTTTTCTTCACTTCTGGCACATCTCAGTATCACATCTTTAAAAGATATTTCCATTCTTTATTTATTTATTTATTTTATTAAATTTATATACCGCCCTTCTCCCGAGGGACTCAGGGTGGTGTTTATGCCCTTTTGCACATCCAGTGACAAAAAAGCTAAATAAAAATTGTAGACTTGCTTCTATTGAATGAAGAGTCTCTGTTATCAAATCTCTGCTCTAGAACTTAAAGAAATAAGAGTTCCAATCTCATTTCTTTAAGTTCTAGATAATCAGAGGCAGAGAAGGAGAGAGCATATATAATAAAGTAAAACTGAGGAAGTTCAACCTGTCCACTTCCCAAACAGTGTACCTGTTGAAATTATGGGAAGAGATAGAACATAGAAAACAGGGTTGGCAGGGATCTTGGAGGTCTTCTGGGCCAACCCCAAACCCAAGCACGACACCTCATCCCATTCTGGAAATATGGCTGTCCAATCTATTATTGAAAATCTCCAGTGATGGAGCACCCTCACCTTATGGAAGCAAACTGTTCCATTGTTTAATTGTGCTCTAGTGAACCATGAATTCAGCAGAGAGTTGGACTAGAGGACCTGTTACATGCCTTCTTTCACCTCCACAAAGCATCCATTTTACATACAGAAGAAGGCACCAGTTTTAATTTTTGCACCTCCAAAACCAGCTAGGAAAAACAGCTGCCTGACAAGAAGACATGTATCATAAATGCAATAAATTGAATGAATCAATGGTCAGTTTTGGTATAATCAAAGTTATATCAAAGTTATCAGTTTTTGTATAACCAAGTGCTCTGTCACTATTGTTCCTACCGACCCTATTAGAAAAAGGTTGTTGGTATACAGTACTTCAGGGTCCAAGTATATTTTATTCCAATCCTCCACATGGTTAAGTAGAACCAAGAAACATCTCAGTCTAAAAACCTGGAGAGCTTCATCAGAAGTATAAGTCAGAAGTATAAAATATGCAATATTTTGAGAACTGAGGTTACACTTGTCTTTTGTTTTCAAGATCACACTCCAGAAAATGACCAGAGTCCAGAAATCGAATAAATCTATTTTAAATGTAAGTTTAATTAAAATAAAATTGCATTGATGAAACATATTCGTACATGACTACATTTATAGTTAGATATGATAATGTTCAGCTATTATGTAATAATGCTGTAGTTCCTGCCTGAGCAGGGGATTGGACGAGAAGACTTTCAAGGTCTCTTCCAACTCTTGTTATTCTGTTCTATTCTAGTTCTGCCACAGTTAAAATTTAATTGGGCAACATACTATTTTGGTGTTTAATCTGCATTTTAACTTCTTTTTTGTATGTTTCTTAGTGGACTGTGAGCCACCTTGAATCCCTCAGGAGAAGGGTGGCATATAAATTAAATTATAAAATAAATAAAAATAAATACAGAGCTGTATTTAAGAATGAGATTTCCTTACAAAGCTTAACCAGTGATGTAGTATGATCCATATTCAAAGGAACAGAACCCACCCCCTTTTCCTTTGTATGTAACATTCTAGTGTTTAATCATTGATAGATGAGTTACATATTTTAGGCCTGACATGAATATGGTAGCCCATGATACAATCCTTCTTTCAAATGCCATACCTAAGAATTCATATATCATGCTGCTTTATTATAGGGTGGACGCCCCCTTCTAACCCACTTGGTAATGGTTAACATATCACCTTAGTTCTCACTTTTGCATGATTTCATTCCCATTCCATCCCACCTGCACATGAGCCTATGAATTATTTTTGTAAATCTACTAAGAATGCACTCAAGGTGCACTGAAATTCTTATATTTAATTTTTTTCCCCTCTTTCATAATCACTGTTTAAATATTCATGATCGGAAATGTAATGGGAAATATGCAAAACTAGTCAGAAACCTAATTCGAATCTGTCCATTAATTGTATCAAAATGTACAAAGAACAAATTTTTCTATCATCCCTATCCTCAGAATTATGTTCTCGACAGGATTCAAATCACCTAGGAGTTCTCCCACCAAAGACAGCATTTATTCTCACGCGTTATGGGGGCTGACCAGAACCAACAATTTATTCTGGCATTGTTATTGAAATGCTATGGAAAAGAGAACCGTAAAATCCTTTGTAATGAGATTTATTTCACCAGAAATTTATATTCTTATGATCCTGTCACCCACGACCAATCATTCAACTAGAATGACTGATAATGAAAATAATCTTAGGCAACGTTGTCTGAAGACACTGCAAAAAATCACTCACTCCATGTCAATGGCTGTCAGTGACACTGACATCTAATCAGCTAGCCTTCCTTGCCAATACGACACACTAACTGCCCCTGCTAAATTGTGTAGAAATAGCAACAGGCATATCATTGATCCCTTTAATATGATATTACATCAGTAATTTCCATATTTTACTGCTACATGTTAAGCTTGGTAAGAAAGCCACGTGTAACTAAGTGAATAGAATATCCATATGCTATTTTACTGAGGAGACTCCTGTTGAAGGGGATGTCAGGAGATTCTCGAGTATTTATTATTCTATTAATGTTGTTAAGGAATTGCAGAGTAATCCTTGAAGCACTTGGAAGTTTGAGAGTGCAATGAATAAGCACAGTGACTCAGTAACCACACAGATACACTGAATTGTGAGTTATGGTTTACTCTTCAGTAAAACAAAGCAAAGTCAAAAAACAGCCCAGGTTCATACACAGATAAACAGTAGATAGCCAAAATGATAGTCCAAGGATAATCCAGTTAACAATGTCTTCTTACCAGTATTCTTCAGTCATACATGATAACAGTTCTTCTTCTGAGTTGCAAACAGTAGCAAACCCTTAGTAACCTTCACAGTTAATAATTACCCACCAAACAGATCACAGAGATCACAGTGAGAACACAGAGAGAGCAAAGAGAACACACCAGGTTTCTAACTCCCTCTTAAGGACACTGGCTAACAGAGTTAGCCAATCAGGTTTATGCAATACAAAACTACAGCAGTCTTAAAGCAACATAACACAGTTTGCATACAAACATACAAGGGTGGTTTATGTATTTCCTTCCCAACTAGTTAGCAATAGCCATATTCCTAACAAATGTGTGTGTTTATATCTTGTCCTTTCTTCAGGAATCAAAGACAGCTTGCATGATGGTCAATCCATATTCTCTTAACAACTTGGGTACAGAGTGACTGGCTCTGTTATCCATTATCTTTCCATAGCTGAGGACAAGCATGAACAAAGTGAATTCTCCTGAATCGTGTGGCCACTGTACCACACTGGGTATCGTAATATTGAAGACCCATGTTATTTAAAGATCAATTTAAGACACAGAGAGGCATAAGAAGCTGAGATAATAGTGGTCTTGAGCTTGTGAATCAATAGTCAAAGTCTGGAGGGGAGATAGACCAGACATGCTTACTTTAAATTACAGTAGTGCTTTCTAATTTGCATCAAAACATAGACTGCATAGGCAAAGTTCCTGGAAACACATGCCCTTTTGTATTACCTTCCTGGAATGCTGCTTCTCTCTCTCTTTTTTTTTAACAGTGCAGAAGTGGCAAGTCAAAAAGGAGGCATGTTTTATTGCATAACACTTTAGTTACACAATTATTACTGTCACCAATTTGTCTCTATTTCCTGTAGCACACACTGTGATCGGTGCTGAAAAACTTCTTAGTTAAAGTCTTTAGGAGAAGCAAATTTTTTCAGTAAATTACAGTGAACGATAATACTTCAAAGCTAATTGTGTTAGCTTCCATTTATAACACTTGTCCTAATGCACACAGGAAACATTATACTTTCATCATCTGCTGAGGAAATGAACCAAGATATGACTTTATCCATCAAATCAACAACAGCTAGCAGAGTCCCTGAAAATGTATGTGTTTTAACTAATTCAGGCCATGAAAATAACTATTCATCTATAAGGCAGCCCACTGCAGCCCACTGCCAAATGCAAGAAAGTGTGAATGCATCAACAAGGAAGAAAAAGAAGAACAGAGCTTTATAATTATTAATGCGGAAGCATAGCTACCTCATTATTAATAAAAATATAATTTTATCACAGTAGAGAAGACTGTGACTATATTAGCCTGCCCTGAATCTAGACTGGAATTGGCCCGCCCTTCAAGTGAGTATATTTAACTCTTCAAGTTATAGAGTAACCAGAGGATAAGGTCACCTAAATGAGACAAAAAGGAAATGTATAGAAGTGGTTGATATTCAGCATGGTGAGCAACTAATGGTCCACTTTAAAAGATAAGTCACAGAGTAGAGCCAAAGATTTGGAGGAATGCTTCTGAAGACCCTTTCTGATTTGGTGGCTTGGACTTCTCAGAATTTTGGTGCAGCTGCCTTAAGACTCCTCCATAATCTTTTGAGAATGGGTGTGCCTACCTCAAATAGTCCATCACACCGCACTGAAAAGAGGATTGAAGTGGTACTGTCATGGTTGCATATCACCTATCCAAGTTTCTTGAACGGGCTGTCTGATATTAGCATGCGTGGGAGGGAGAGGGAAAGATTGGGATGGAAGGAAGACATAGGGGATGGAAGCCCAGCTGAGCCATGTGAAAAGCCACAGCCAGCCAAGGTCAAGTGACCATATGCAGAGCTGGGAACTCCTGTTTCCTAAACAATATACAAGCACCTGATTGGACATTTGCAGATAACTGGAGGAGGGAGGGAAGAGGGAACTTTGGGTTGTGCACATGGGAAACCATCAGATTCAGCTTATGCTTCTTCTGTAACCATTTAAGATCCAGTAAAATAAATGGCGAGGAGTCTTTCTTTTCTGGTTGACTGAGTGCAACAGTTGATAGACATTGAGTCTCCATAAATGTCCCCACCTCAACCTCTGAGCAATAGGTTCAGAAGATCCCCTTCAAATGCTTTGTACAATCCTAATATCGTACCTCATCTAGTATGCCCCTTGATTCACTGCTGTTAAAGGAGGTCTAGCTCAGGACAACTCCATGCCACAGTAAACATTTTATCAACTTCAGGTAATATCTCTTCTGGGGTAGGGACACCTGGTCCCAATATTCTGATAAAATTCCATTTGGACTACTGCAATATTTTGTTCTCGAAATAGCCTTCTGCGACCACATACAGACTTCACTTAGTCTAGCATATAATTTATATGGGTGCATTTGATAAAGAGATATCATACCATAACATACTCTGTATGTTTTAAATTTATTATAATTCTTATTATGAGCACTCACGAAAAGTGTTACTAAATAGGTATAAATGTATTTAAGTCCCAAATGCTTGATTTTTTATCATTAAGAAATACTTGTGGACTTCCTTATATAACCAAGCTATATTGTTCTCAAATTCCCTAACATGCCGGCAGAATGTTTGACCTGTCATATTTATCTCCTTTCCCTTTCAGTTTTCTTTTGCAACCTGGTTGGCCCTTGATTTGGTGGTTCGTTGGTTAGGACTTTCTTCCCTTCAGTCTTTTTACAGGGCTCTGCATATAATAATTGTATAAGATAAACCGAACAGGATAATGGCTATAGCATTATAGAGAGTGGGAATATTGCTGAAACCACTAGCTGAAAAATCAAAAGAACATTGTCTCATAAAGTTCTTGGCCTTCATTGTCCAAACACCAATGCTCAGTGTGAGAAACAGACAAAATGAGCATGAACTCTCAGTATAAAAAAGCAAAATAGGATTTAACTGGTATAAAGCAGATGATGCTTCCCTCAGGAGGAATATAGCAATTAAATGGTACAACTTGTTGAACCGAAAGAGAAACAATAGGAACGAAGCACCTTTCACTGCTCTTCAGAAATCAAAATGGTGATGTTCCACAAAAGTACTGGATTAAAATAAGTGGAAGAATAAACTAATAAAAGCACTACTGTTACTGATATCTATTGTTGCCTCTCCAGCCAAGGAGAAGTTGGATGATGCTATCCAAAGCAAATTGCAGAACTTTTGAAAAGGGGAAAAGTTATAATTATAGAATTTTATACCCTCTCTTGAAAGAGGAACTCACCCAAAGCATTGAGAATAGAATAGAATAACGGAGTTAGAAGGAACCTTGGAGGTCTTCTAGTCCAACCCCCTGCTTAAGTAGGAAATCCTATACCCGTGATGGCAAACCTATGGCATACGTGCCAGAGGTGGCATGCAGAGCACTCTCGGTGGGCACACATGCTGTCTCCAGCTGTTCTTCTGGTTTCATGAGTGCCAGACAGCTGGTCTTCACAGGCACCAGAGCACTGGAAAATGGCCTGAAAATTGGCCAAAACACATGCGGTTTTGGGGCCTTTCGGGGGCTGATTACAGGGCTGTTTTCAAGCTGGTTTTGGGTCCATTTTCAGGCCATTTTTTGGGTTAATTTTGGCTCAAAAAACAGCTTGAAAATGGCTCCAAAAATGCCTGAAAATGGCCCCCAAATGCCTGGAAATGGCCTGGAAACAGCCCAAAAAATGGCCTCAAAATGGCCCAAAATGCCCAAAAAATAGGTATGCATGCACCGGCCAGCTGGTTTTTTATTTTTTGGCACTCCAGCATGCACACATGCATGGACATGCACGTGCATTCAGGTTTGGGCACTCGGTGCCAAAAAGATTCACCATCACTGCCCTATACCATTTCAAACAAATGGTTATCCAATCTCTTCTTAAAAGAGATTGGAGCATTCACAACTTCTGAAGGCAAGTTGTTCCACTGATTTAATTTTAGGAAATTCCTGGCTCTGCTGCTAAAAATTTTCGTCTTCAGGGGATTGCACCACGTAGACCTTGCTACTAATACTCAACTTGGTATTCAGTAAGGAAAACTTAGACGACAGGAACATTCAGGGGAAGTGACCACATAATTTGTATTTGTATTTGTATTTATTGAATTTGTATACTGCCCTTCTCCCGAAGGACTCAGGGTGGTGACCAATAAAAACAGAGCATTAAAAACAGAGCAAACAAGAATTTAAAAAAGATTAAACAGACGAATTCAATAAACAGATTTCCTGATTAAAACTACCACCCTCCACCCCATCAGCCAAGGCCAGCCATCCAGAAAAGCCAGGTTTTTAACTCCCGCCAGAAAGAGCAGAGATCAGGGGCCATCCGAAGTTCCACGGGGAGTTGATTCCACAGGGTGGGAGTGCCCACAGAGAAGGGCCTCCCCCTAGGTGTCGCCAGCCACCACTGCTTAGCTGATGGCACCCGGATAAGCAAAGAATGCTTATTCTTTGCTTTTTAAACAAGGGTAAAACTTTCTATAGCCTGCATAGTCAAATTTCTACCTCAGACTTCAAAATTCTGCTATGAATAAACCCAGAGAATAATTGAATACTGAATTGTAGAACTGCTCTCAAGAAAGCAAAAGTCAAAATTAATTGATTAGCAGCAGATGTTTAAACCATTTCAGTAGTCTATCTGAAATTTGGTAACCAATGCTTCTCATAATACAGGCAAAATACTGTACCAATTAGATAAAAACATTAAGTTACAGTGGTCCCTCTACTTACGAGCTACTCGGCACACGAGTTTTTCGCCTTACGAGGAGAAAAAGTAGCCACGCCCT
>JANHFR010007161.1:71287-81832 GCA_032468015.1 Mimophis mahfalensis | reverse complement strand
AGAGCCCAGAAAAAAGCTTCCGCTGCTCGGGAGAGCAGAAATGGATGGGAACAGCATGTTCCCTGTGCTGCAAAAGGCACACATGTGCATGTGTGCACGGGCTTATTTTCATTGAACCAGTGGTGGAATTATTTGAATCCCACCACTGGGGATAACCTATTAAAATATAATTTTACAAATAAGAAAGGAAGGATGGATGGAAGGAAGGAAGGTTCTTACACAACTTGCTTTACCTTATTTTGCATATTTTGTTCTAAAAGATTCTCCAAAGTTTTAACTGCTGTCCTAAGCAGTATCTACATATGCACAACTATATACTGTATATATATACACACACACATGTAATCTACACTGCACAAGGGAGATCACACTTGGAATACTGCATTCAATTCTGGTCATCTGGTCAAATGATGCTGGGACATCTTTTCAGAAAGTGTGCTGAAAAGAACAGCAAAGATGATAAGGGGTCTAGAGACTAAAGTGTCTAGCCCAACAAAGGGAAGGATTAGCGGCAACATCATAGCTGTCTTCTGGTACTTGTAGGGCAGTCAAAGAGAGGAGGAGGATCAATTCTCCAAAGCAGCAGAGGGCAGGATAAAGAACAATGCATGGAAGCTTATTAAATTTGGAACAAAGGAGAAATGTCTTGAGAATGAAAACAGTTAATCAATGGAACAGCTTTGCCTCCCAGAATTGTGGAAGCTTCATTGCTGGAGGTCTTCAAGGAAAGATTGGACAGCCATTGGTCCAGGTTGCAAAATGGACTCCTGCCTTGGGCAGGATATTACATTACAAGAACTCCAAGGTCCCCTCCAACTCAGTTGTTCTGAAATGTGGTTGAATACTAGTAGCTTGGCTTGGTAGTTAGGCTGTTGGTTTGAGCTCCGAGCTCGGCAATTTGGTTGCAAACATTTCATCAACATTTGAGGAGACATTGTCACTGCATTTTGAAGTGGGCTTGTCTGTCAGAACACAGGTCTTTAAATACTATTTTTATGAGATGAGATGCAAATTGCTCTGAGTGTCATTTGGATATTTCTGAGTCATGGTCTGATTTTGGATTGTTTCATTGGCTGGCTGTTGTTGCTGAGCTATAGATAAGAACTGCCTGTGTGATATAGATTAGGATTAGAGTTGTGTACCTGGGTGCTTCTGAGTCATGGTCTTTTTCAAGAGGCAACTGGACTTTTCTTGTTTTTTCTTAGAAGATGTTTCACTTCTCATCCAAGACACTTCTTCAGCTCTAACTGGATGGTGGAGAATGGAACAATTTATACTCCTTGCAGATAGCTGGTAATTTGCATTCTTTTAGCAGATCGTTAAGGCCAGAGAAGCAAAATGTCTTCAAAGAAAAATCAGAAAGTCCAGTTGCATCTTGAAAAAGCACCTTTGGGATTCGTCACATCTATTACCCCAAATGAAGGCCCTTGTTAGTTCCTTCACCAGATCTCATGGATGCTTCTCTGTAAATACAAGACAGTGATATAGAGAAATATTTTTGGTCTTGTTAGTCTATTGAAAAGTTCCAGAACACTCATCAACATCCTACATTGGTATAAAAATTCAACCAGTCAAGCATACTCCTTCAAATGATTGTTCAAGAAAGCAACAGCTGCCTATTTTCTCACCTGCTTACACCTGCAGCAATCTACCTCCAGGGACCTGAAAGATTGAACTAATAGCAAGGAAAAAGAAAAAGAGCTTTATCTTTTAAAAAGATTACTTTCATGTGGCTCCATCATTTTGACTGCATTTAAACCAGCTTTTCTCATCCTTGGAAGCTTGAAAATGGGTGGACTTCAACTCCCAGAATTCCGCAGCCAGCATTTCCAGCATTTCTATAGTTCCCCAATTCTCTCCAAAAGGATCTTCCATGTTTTAATTGTTGTGGTAGGTAAAAAAAGGTGGAGGACAATGCTTTTAATGTGTTTAATTAAACCTAATTTTAATCCACGTGCAATGGGAATTAAATTAATTCAGATTTATCCTAGCCCTCCCAGTCAATATGATTCCAAGCCTGTGCTTGTAGAGATAGAGCAAATATTGAATTTTGCTCCACAAGGATCTGCTACATTGCATCCTTTAGTTCCTAAAATGCACATTCGCTTTCATGCTCAATAGTTCACAATATTAGAGCTGGGATTTCACTACATCTCACCTTCATATCGCACTGCACGGGCTGTACAGCTTAGTACAGCTTAGCTGTACTACAGGTACCATCATCTTGTGTGCAAGATAGCAGCGTTCACTCTTGTATTCAGAGATTTCAAAGCATGGCATCATAGATGGTTTCCTTCAACACAGTTCAGTTCATAGTGTGGTTGATTTCACTACAATAGATTTCCAAAGATCTTTGAGGCGCTGACCTAAACAAGTCATTTTCCATTTTCTTTTCTGTTTTTTTTAAATAACAGAATAACTGACAGTCTATCAAAAGATTTCATCCTCATATCCTTTCCTTAGCAATGGCCTAGGAATCGCCATGGTACAGGTATAATTGGATTATTATTATTTTTTAAAAAAACCTGTAGATACATCTTCTGATTTATTTATTCACTAGCCAATAACCCAGCTTTGCCCAGGTATTTTTGGCCTAATCAGGGAATGCTGCAGCCTAAAATCCCCAGTGTTATTTGCCCAATTTGCATGGCTTGCCTCTATTGGCTGGAGGGCCTCTGATCTGCATGCCTTGCCTGGTAACCATTTGCACATGCTCAGTACAGGTTTTCTGCTTTAGAGGTGTGGGCGTGTCCACTTCGGCACCCTTTTTTGGGGGCATACTGCATTCCCCCCACCCGTGCTTGTCTCTGGAGTTCAAAGTAGGTGCCTGTGAAGTTTGGGGTACTTTGATGCACGGGTGAAAGAGCCTATTAGGGACATACCCACAAACACCAACAATGAACACTTCTCTTTTACTGATATAGATTGGAAAAGATGTCAGATGGTTCTAATCATCATCCCAAGCTAAGAATTAATCCAGTGGAGACATCTCAAAATTCACAATTTGATGGAGCATTTTTCTGGTCTGATATTTTAACTGAGACTTTTACATTTGTTACATCATGGGGACATTAAGTCAGCTCTGAATGGTTTTTTTCCCCCCACATATAATTTAGAAAGTGACCAAAACAAAAATGATTCTTTGTGTGGGGGTTTGTTTTGCAAAACTTTCATGGCCCACTAAAGCTTCAGAAATGGTTTGCTTGCTTTAATAATTCAGTCAAAAATATCCAACCATGTAGAGATTCTCTCCGTGGCTCCAGGCTTTTTGTCTGAAATGATAGTACAACTTTTGTAGATAAAATTAGAGTAGTTGAGTTTGTACAGTATGTGTGCATGGACACACACACACACACACACACACACACACAGTCTTTTAATGCACACAGCATAATTGTGTTTCCACTTGCCTTGCAAAAAGAAATATGACTGATTGGGAAACTGATTGCCTTTGGCTGTTACAGACTTTCTCTCCTGCAAAATTACAGACTTCAGAGAACTCTTGAAAGAATGAAAATCTAAGCACAGCACTTCATCAGGATTTGCTTTGATTTGCTGAACTTCTTTCTGCCAATAGGCCAGTTTGAACATTTGGAAAATCTGCACTGTGGTGGAAGTGAAATAGTTCTAAGAATTATTAGAAGATAGTTATCAAGGTTCCAAGGAATGAACCCAACCAAGCTAGCCACTCTGAGACTTTTGGCTTTCTCAAAGAACTGCTTTATTGAGTACATCATTTTGGCACTTCTGAAATGGAAAACCAGCTCTGGTCATTTCCTGTGCTTTCAGTATAGTTAAAGAATAACTATAACGCCCTTCCTCCTTGGCACAGGTCACATTGTCCAATGAGGTGCTCTGGCATCTCCTTGGTAACCTCTTCCAGTCTCTGGCCAGCACTTGTTGGGATGACTTTGGTTCCCATGAGATAGTAAGTTGTTATCTGGTCTGACATTCTGGATCCCCCTCCTTCCTCCACAGTGTGTGTCAACTCCGAAGCGAACCTGGATGAAACCATCTTGTCCTGCCTCACAGTTGCCATGATGCCTGAGAAAGAAGGGGAGGGGGGAAATAGAGAGCCCAGCTTCCAGTCAAAATAAAAAGTCTTCTCATGGGAACCAAGGTCAGTGTTACAGGTGGGTGGTAAAGGAGGAGAGGAGCCTACTAACCGTATTCATTGGACAATGTGACTGATGACACTGGGGAGGGTGTGTGTGGCCAGCACCACATGAAGAAGACGGATTTGCAGGAGCTCTGCAGGATCGTGTTGAACCCCTTTGCAAAAGGGTCATAAAGACCCCAGATCAATCACATAGAGATTGGGAAAGAAGAGGCAGGTATCTGGTAGCCCTTAGGGGAGTTGTGTTTCTTCGAGGAAGCCAGGATTTTTCTCCTCAGTAGCACAGGTCGGATTTGACAGCCAGCAGCTGTCCAAGCTGTGGAGGCCACACCACAAAAGTGGCTAAAAGAAGCAACGATATTAATCTTTTAATTAGGTGAAAACTGCGGGAACTTTCAGAGTTGGTTTTCACCGGCTATGCCAATATGATACATCCAATAAACATGTTCGTAGAGGAATCTATCTGGACTTCTGCTTTCAATGGGTACATTACTCAGAATGCTGACAGCGTGTCAAGCTGAGAAACGGAGAAAATGGCTGCCACAGGCCCGATCCGTCTCAAAGTTAATGGATAGTTCTTTTAAAGTTAAAGATTTTTTTTTTAAAATGTGGTTAATCATAAACTTTGGTTTCAATCCCTGTTTATAAGCAGCGATTAACACCAGACAAATACAGGTTGTCCTTGACACAGGTGACCCCAAAATTTCCATTCCTAAGTGAGACAATTGTTAAGTCAGTTTTGCCCCATTTTTACAACCTTCCTTGCCACAGTTGTTAAGCAAATGACTGCAATCGTTAAGTTAATAGGTTGCAACATGTGGCTTCCCCATTGACTTTCCTTATCAAAAGGTCACAAAAGGTGATCATGTGACCCCAGGGTGCTGCAACCATCATAAGTATGTGTCAATTGCCAAGAGTTATGCTGGAACAAACAAACACACACAGACAAACACACACACACACATGCATGCACACACACACACACACACACCCATTTTTATAGAAAGAGAAATTTAGTTTTAAATTAAATGCAAATAGAATAGAATAAAATTTAGGTTTTGATGGTTAACCAGACCACCTGTTTTTTCAGAAGATGGGCATGATATGTTACCCCAAAACCAGATATGGCTTCCTGCCTAAAAACATTGCATTCACCTTGTAATTTGTGATTGTCTTGTCAGTAAAAACAAACATATAAGAGGGCAAATCAAGCATGTTTTAGAAAGTATTTGGAAAAAATTGGTTTTAAAATGACTATTTTAACTAAGTTTACATGGCCATTAATTTTATGATCTGGAGGTCATTTACGAAGCATGCAGAGGTGAAATTCAGTTTGTGAATGTAAGGCGCCGTGGCATTTTCACTGGACTGAATCTCTATTCTTTGTATTTTTAGCAGAAAATTTAACTTTGCCCTTGTAAAAAAGACAAGTTGTCCTTTTGTAAGCTTAGCTAACCAAAATCGTGGCAGTTGACCAGGTAATTGCAGTGAACGTGATTGTATATCAAGGGGAAAAAAAAATCTTTATGCTTAGTCCAGTGAAATATAAGGTGATAGCCATGAGAATTAATCAGACAAACCAGGAACATGGATGAAAACTGGAGTTCTGGTTCCTAGCTTGCAAATCCTGATGAGGACTACTTGGAAGAAAAACGATGACTAATATTAAAAGATTAAATGTTGAGTCATCTAAAAGCACCCATAGCATATTGTTGATGCCTTGTAGGTGATGCACATTCAAGGCTGGCTGGGGAATTCTGGGAATTGAAGTCCACGCATCTTCAAACGGCCAAGGTTGAGAAACACTGCAATGGAAAGAACTTACATTGAAGATGGACAGTATTTGGAAGAAATAGGGGGGAAGAGAGATTCTTATAGTTAGCATTTTTTCATTTTGACTGTCTATTGGCTAGTCAAGAATTTCTACATTGCAGATATATTCAACATGTTCCTGCATGTGAAAAGAATGAAAACTGTGCTATGGCTAGCGAATGGGGATGAGTTAAAACATGTGTTCTGAAAACTACTACACAATTTTGTCTTTCCTGTAAGATATCATTTAGGCCAGGGGTGTCAAACTCAATTTCATTGAGGGCCGCATCCGAGTTGTGTTTGACCTTGGCAGGGAGCAGGGAGGCATGCCCAGGGGGCGTGGTCAGCTCAACATCACTCATCGAGGCTCAGTTATCAGCTGTGATGGCCTACTGCAGCCCACTGCCAGCAAAAATGGAGCCTGGGGGGTTGTGTGTGACCTGCTGAAGCTCTGTTTTGGGCTGCGATGGCCTCCTGCAGCTCTGTTTTTGCTGGCAGAGGGCTGCAGGAGGCTGTCCCAGCTAAAAATGGAGCTTGGGAGGGCCACACATGGGCCTCCTGAGCTCCATTTTTGCTGGCAGAGGCACCACAGGCCCATCCCCGCAGGCCAGATCTAAGCACCCCATGGGTCAGATCCAACCCGTGGCCCTGAGTTTCACACTCCTGATTTAGGTCCTCAGTAGCTGTCAGATCATGTCACCTCCGACTCCATTCCTATCTCAAGCATAAAGCTGACCAATCAACCAAATAACAAGAGTGGAAGTGCCAACTTAGCTGCTGGATGAACAGTCTCTTAGTCAATCTACTTCTTTATACTATGAACTTCATTAGGATATTTCTGTAACTGTCCAACAAAGGCAGTGCTTTCCTTTGGAAATGTAGTGTTGTTGGTACTGTAGGAGATACCTTTATTTAGCAAAAAGAACGCATGGAATGAGAAGCATTAAAGTGAGCATCATAACTTCTAAACGAAGGTTTTCCTGAGGTTGGTACTTGCATGAAGGAAAGAAAAAACAAAACAAAGCTTTTTTTTTTGAGGAAATAACTGGAAGTTTTTAAGAAGGGACTGGACAACCATTTATCTGAAATGGTATAGGGCTTCCTACCTGAGCAGGGGGTTGGACCTCCAAGATCCCTTCAAACTCTGTTATTCTGTTATGTTGAAATTGTCTACCACAATTGAGCAATTTGTCCTATAGCGGAAGGCCACATGGAAACATCTGCAGATGTTCCACTGAAGGCATGTAAGTTTAACTGAATTTCTTCAGCTCAGCTATTATACTGATGCACCTTCCTATGTCTTAAAGCAGCAACTTCACTGTTTACTCTGCATCGTGAAAACTTTCTCAGTACTACCAGCACCAAGAATAGTACTACTTTCTCAGTACTACCAGCACCAACCCCTCTCCCACCGCATTGCAAAGTCCTCTGTTTGAATGGTACCCAGGTAGGGGAAAAAATGCAAACTTTCCTTTAGTCTTTCCTATTTAACTCATTTGTACAATACGTTTCATCTGAAAGGACTTCTCTTCCATCACGGATCTTCTACTTGGAGTGGTTGTTCTTGTGAACGGTGATGCTTTTCTGAATGGAAGGCTGATTGTACTTCTCATCCTTTGGCATTAGCTGCAAGAGAATATTCCTCATCATTTTCATTTCCCATTGAAACTCCCACTGAAGATATGATTTTGACCTCATTCATGCCCCCTTCAGAAGAGGCTCTTAATGACAACTCATCAAAGTCCTACAGAACATAAGAGCTGGAGGGGGAGGAAGCTGTCAGTTTGAGGGCAATTACACAATGCCTTTCTAATGGCATTGTGCATATGTGGGAAGGGAAGAAAAAAGGTCATTATCATGAAGCCAAGGATATCCTTGACATTTTCTGCTCTTTATTCTGCTGTTCTGAAGATCAGAATGGCAATGATAATATTCAGGACAACGGTGCTTGAATATTCCTTGATGACTCCAGTTGATGGAATATTAGTTGATGACTTCTAACGTGATGCATGAAGCTCAGCGTGATTGGTCAATAGGCAGACTGAAAGCAGGTCTCCTATTTTGAGGTCCATCTTTTAACAATGTCTAAAAAAATCAAATGATCAGAAGTAGAGACTTGATGTGCAGCTCTGTGCAACAGTTGTTGAGAGCTGTTGAGCAGAATTCTTAATCCAAGGTAGCTAGTTTCCATATTTTGTTTTTTTCTTCTAAAATCACGTCTTGTAGTGTAGAAATTCAACTGAGTAGATGTTGCTCTTGAAAACCAGTAGAATAGATAAGTAATAGATCTAGATGCTTCCTTTGGTGGGCATTAGATTGTTCACCTAGGCACTGAATGGAATAATAGTCTAGCTTGGGGTGTTCAGTCCAGTGATTAAGGCACCAATCTAGAAAGCAGGAGACCCTGAATTCAAGGTCTGCCTTAGACACGAAAGCCAAAAGGGTGACCTTGGTCAGTCACTCTCTTTCAGCCAACTCAACTTAGAGGGTTGTTTCTGTGGGGAAAACAGGAGGAAGTTTACACATTCACATTGGTGCAATATAACATAATGTTATGTACCTATATGTATAGAGGATTGTGTGTTTGCTAGTATGATTTACTGGGTTAGGGATTTTCTTTCACGGTGAGTTATTGAGATGTATTTGTGTTGGGGTGATGCACTAAGGGAGGCTCAGCCAATCTCATTGTACCCATGTGCACTGAAAATAAAGGTTTGAAATTGATAGAAAGCTTCTTCCTTTGAGGAGAAGTGATGTATATGTTGGTACTTTAAGGGAAGATTCTAGGTTTGGAAAAAGGCTAGAAACAAAAATATTGGAAAAGACTTAAAATGGAAGTGAAGGCAGAACTAATATCATTATATCTCAGTAATTTGCAATGGAGCTTTTTGCAGTAGCCAATTTATTTTGCTTTGATGCAATCATTTGACTGCATTAGATACTGGAAGGAAATGTACCAGGAAGAAAAAAACAGAAACCTTTCTTTTCCACTTAAAAGTGTTTTGTAAAAAAAATATATAAAATAATCTTTCCGCATTTCCACATTTAATGATCCTGAGGTTAAGCATGGGAAATTGCAAATGAGGTCCATTTGTCTAGTGATCGAGTTGACTTAACAAACATTTAGGAAGCATGTTAAGACATGCTGAAATTAAAATAATTGGGTAAAGCACCATGGAAGTTACTAAACTCTTTTTATTTTATTTCCTGTCATTGAAACACAACTTTAATTGGGTACAGTGCACCTGAATTAAGCCAATAAAAAGTATCATTGATTATAACCTCTACATGATGATAATGGCAGCCATCTTTTTTTTATTGTATTGGCAGACAAAATTGCATTTCCTCTTAGCTTAGGTCACTTACCATCCAAATGAGCATTTGTTAATGGACCAGGTCATTAGCAGCCACTTTCTCGGCATTTGCTGGCCCTGCTCGAATGCCCCTTTAAACATATGTTGAATATTCGGCCTCATTTCATGTGCCATCTAAATGTGAGTGCCGGTGATTTTTGATGGATGACTCTACATCCGTTGCAGGACTGTAGAGTGGAAATGGCGGTTCTAACTGCGGCCGGTTAATTACCCTGAGAGAGAAGCAGGTTCGTTATGGCAATAGAAATGAGATAAAACATGGAGGAAGGACAGCAGCAGGTCAAAAAGGCATGGCTCCGAGGTTCATTATTTTCTGAGGCTTGTTTGAAGGACACAAGATCTTTCTTGTAGTATCAAAGGTAGGCTGAAGGGGAAAAGAAGAATACCTGTATGATTCATAGGCTGCCATGTCTGGTCTCTGGTAATCAGATCTCAGTATTGCATAGTGTAGACCTAGGTGAAAAACCCCCATATTTCCTATTAACATGATCCAAATATGATGTCAAAGAAATGACAGAGAAACACAGAAATCACTGTGCCAGAAAAGACCTATTTTCCCTGTTGCTCAAATAACTTGCAAAACTAGCATTTCGGAATAAAAGTCAGATGGGTTGCTCCTCTCTCTGATACGCTTACGTTGTGAGTTGCACATTGGGAAGCATTCAAGTAGTGTGTGTGCCTTACCCGAAGCCTAAAGCAACATGTTCCAGAAGCTAAACAAGTGGTTGCCTCCTTATCTTTTTCCATTGTGGGGTGACTTTTGCTAATTCTAGAAGTTTGAGGAAAGCTGAGATTTTTTTGCCCTGCCTTGCTAAGCTCTCAGTTCTAAATCCAAACTGTTCAGATTCAATGTTCAAAACAAACTTAGACAGTCCAGAATTGCTTTCCATAAGCACATTTGGAATTATTAATTTATTAAGTATCTTCATTCCACCTTTATCTATATATATATAAAACAGAGGGTGGGTGGCCAGCTGGCCGACCAACTGGCCAGAGTATGTGCATACGGGCATGGAAGCATAGAGATACTAATCTACAGTTTACAGACGTGTCCCAGACATTGCCCCTCAGAGGCTTCTCCAGGCCTAGTTCTAGGCCTGAATGATATAGTCTAGTTCTAGGCCAGGATGATACATGAGGTGAGGACTGAGCCTAGGGGCTAGGCTGGGATGAGGTGAGGCCTTTTCAAACCTTAGGGAGGCAGCTGGCTCCAGGATGACTATACCTGGGTAAAGCTGGGTA
>JANHFR010007161.1:36510-47249 GCA_032468015.1 Mimophis mahfalensis | reverse complement strand
TTTTACAAGGTCAGCTTATTGCCCCCAACAATCTGGGTCCTCAGTTTACCTACCTCGGAAGGATGGAAGGCTGAGTCGTCAACCTTGAGCCTGGTGAGATTCGAAGATGCCTTAATTAGAGGCTAGCCGACTGTTAGGCTAATTCCTTACAGCCTGCTCCACCAAGGTCTAAAGGGAACCACAGTTAAAGGAAGAATCTATAAGCTTAAAAGACATGAGAGTAAATCTCTCAATTACTGTAATATCTTTTGATTGGCTACAGCAAATCTCACAATATGTAAGTAATAGGGACATGGTTATTGAGCAGTAAGCTTCTCTAAATATCATCAAGGATAATTTGCAGTGTGGGCTCTATTCTTCCTCTCAGGGTAATTCATAAAGGATTTGCTTCAATATGGATTGTCAGAGCACAAATGTAGGTCCATTTTCATGCTTGACTTTGACCTTACAATGATGTTATCTGACCTATATCTTACAAGTTATTTTTTTTTTAAAAAAAGGCAACACAAACAACTTAAATTGTATATTATAGGCTTTTTTCTCCAGAATATTAATATATGTCGATATAGGTTAGTTATATTTTGCATACGAAATAAGAAATTCAGCTGAAAATGAACCTCTGTATAGAGGATTTTTATACATTTTTTCCCTATGCGTCTATATCTTTGGTAGTAATACAGAAACATTTATTCAGCCATACCTCAAAATTAGAATGATGTTGTTATTGTGTTATTAAACAAAAGCACAAATAATAGTTGGGTTCTTGATCTCTTCACAACATCTGTCTACTTCAGTCTTTCATGTTCTCCAGTCCCTTGAATTCCCTATTGTATTACTCATGATTGATTGCTTTTTTCTTGAAAAAAATCTCTGACAGGAAAATGCAGAACAAAATATTGAACCATTATTGTAATTTCAAAGTTTACTATAGGCCACATTCCTGATTTGTTCCTCTATTGTAAGGGTGTCAAACCTGAGGCCTGCGGGCCAAATCTGGCCCACTGGGTGCTTAGATCTGGCCTGTGGAGCCACCCTGGAAACAGCAAATGTCTGGCCCGTGGGGCCTCTGCCAGTAAAAATGAAGGTTGGGAGGGCCGTGTGCGCCCCCCACCCTGAATTCCATTTTCACTGACAGAGGGTTGCAGGAGGCTATCACAGCCAAAAACAGAGTTCAGGAGCCCATTTTCTCTGGCAGAGTGATCTGGCCACAGGTGCCCCCAACACGAGTGATGTGAAGCTGGCTATGCCCATCCTGGCCATGCCCCCCAGCACCCAGGAGGCCAAACACAACCCTCAATGAAATCGAATTTGATACCCCTGCCCTACTGGTTTATATGAAAATCCTAGGAAACCTGAATCAACAAGTGATACTGTACAATGTTTTAAAAAGTGTATCTGTGATGGTCAATCTATACCATTGGCTATCAAAAGAAATAAAATCAGAAAGCAGAATGCTACAGGGTACAAGTTTAAAGATTTTTAGATTTAGTTAGCTCTTGTAGTTGGCATACTCATGGGAAAAATGTATACATTTCACACTTGCTATGTAGTAGTATATATATATATATAATATTGCAGTATGTAGACAATGTTGGTTGACTTCCAAAAGCTAAGCAGGATTTGATACGCTTACTATTTGGATGGGAAACCTAAGATTTTCCAAGGTAGTGGACTACATTTTCGGACTTTCCTCCCCATAAAATGGAATGGTGAGTGGCTCAGTGGTTAAGACACTGGGCTTGTCATTTGGAAAGCCAGCAGCTCAGGTTCGAGACCTAAGTGTCAGATGACAAGGTGAGCTCCCAACCTTGCTCCAGCTCCTGCCAACTTAGCAGTTTGAAAGCATGCAAATGTGAGTAGAAAAATAGGTACTGTTTCAGTGGGAAGGTTACAGTACTCTGTGATGTCATACTGATCAAGAAATGTCTTTGGACAGCTTTGGCTCAATGGCCTTGAAATGGAGATGAGCACTACACTCTATAGTCGGCAATGATATGTGGAGTAAAATCTACAGGACTCCACCCCATAAAATCAATCAGAGAAAGCTGTAGTGCATTCAAGAAAAATCCATGATCATGTTCACATAATCTCTGGAAATCCAGCTGGAAGGTCAATTTATTTAACAGTGTAGGATAATTGTACACAGTATATATTTTTATTCTGCCTCTACATTCATTCTGTCGTTCTTACTAGAAGTTAAATAAAACAGCCACTTCAAATGATAGCCAGACATAAGTGAAAAGTTGGAATCACACCTCCATCTCACATTCTCCCAACTCACTACCTGGGCCAACTACTTTGTTATACAAAAGATATGCAGCTCTTTACAATGTCACACAACTATATCGTTGACTAGTTGCTCTTGGTATAAGACAATGTGTTGGGTCAAAGCAGCTATTGTGATTCCAGGAGATGGCATAAAAGAACATACTCTGTTCTATTCTGTTTTCTGTACAGGTTCTCATTCAGGATTTTGTATTCATTCTTACTTGCACTATATGGATTCTGTAATTTTTTCTTGATGTACGATCCTTTGATTTTATGATCCCATACATCCATGTAAAGTGTTTTGCATAAAAACAAATACACCACATGGGCTTCAGATTTTGAATTAAGTAAAATGAATGATCCCATTAATATGTTGAACATTCTCTTGCTTTATTTATGCTATTGATTATGGATAGCTAATTTTTAGTTGCATGCAACATTCATCTGTAGTTTTATGGAAAGCTACCTTCTGAATAAGGTAGCTCAGGAAGTTCAGTTTCCTTTCTAATTATGGCCTCCATTTTGTTTCCATGTGGTCTGTAATGAATGTGAACTGGCATATGGTGCACTTTTACAAAAGGTGATTTGAAACAGCTTTCAAATGTAATTGATGTTAGAAAGCTGCATGGCTGGGATCAGGCCCCGGTATTTTTGACAGCCGTATCCATCATGTCAAAGCCAGAGAGAAGGAAACAGCATTAAGGAAGAATAACAACCTCCAAATAAAACAATCATCTCTTCACAACTTCGTTACCAGAAATTGGTCAAAAGCCAGAACTGGAAATTAGTGGGATGGAAATTAATTGGAGGGATTGATAAAAGTTGTAAATCAAATGTATTTATAAGCCATTTACATTGTCAGGAGGAAAAAAAAAGACTGAATTGTGATTGACAAAAGAAAGCAACTAATTTAGCACTCTTGTAGCTTTGAAAGGAGAGGTTTGTTGCTGATAAGAAAAGCATGTTCGTTTATTGAAAGAAAAAGCTCCTTGGAACTCAAAAGAAAAATGAAAATAGACAATCAAGGGGTGTAAGAATGCCATTGGCCTCCCACAGGGTTACGTGTGACAAAGAGAGATACCTTTGTCTCTCAGCATTTATGGTCACATACCTAAGGCCATATGTATTGCAGTTTGTATTTTGCAGACTTTATGATGTGCATGTTAGATTGCAGCCTCAGCTACCATTTGTTAGAGGATAGGGACTGCTTGCCATATATCTGTGATAAAACAGGACATGAGTCTGCTCCATTCAAATATAAAGTATTTATTAGAGAAATAAAACAATAAAGAGACAAAACCTTAACTAAGCTATCTAAAGATATTCCATGTGTACAGGTAAGTAGTATGTGAGAATGAAAGAAAGTGAAAGAGAAGGCAACGACAAAGAGTTGTACTGTAGGAGGAGCTTCTGCTCTGATCACATGCTATTGGAGGAAATCAGATGGTCACTGTTTGCCTTCAGTGTAACTAGATTGTGACTCAGCATGTCATGGCCAGAAATATTCTAACAGTGCAGACCCATGATGTGCAACTCAGAAGCATACAGTAAATGTATAGATCTTAATGCAAACCCAATTATCACTTTATGAGGGATAGGAATTCTATCCTACCTTCCTTGACCAACTGATTTTATGAATACATAAAAGAAGCAGCTTTGCAAATAAGAAGCTATTTTTTTCCCCATGTGTTTTGTTTAGAACATTCAGGACAAGACTGCTGATTTAGATCAAGAGTTCATTCACTTTGGCATTCAGTATCACACAGTGGTCACTTAGATGGAACTACCTTGATAACAAACCAGGTTTCTCTATTCCCGTAGTCTAGCAGTTACCATTTCATATAGTCCATTATTGAGAAGGTGTACATCCATCAAGACCCACCTTCTAAATGAATGGACACCTAAAACGTGATGTCAGTAGTTCCATACTTTATCTGCTCATTGTTTAAATAAGATCTTTGTGTTCTGAAAAAAAGGGGGGGGAACAAAGGTAATTTCGCAGTGACTGTGATTGTTGGCCAAACAGGGACAAAAATAGCCAGATTAATGATTGAAGCCTGGGAAATGGGCCTCTTGTCAGTTAATAGGAGTGCTGATTTAGCACCAGCCTATCAGGTATTTAGGGACTGAGGTTTCGGTGGCACAAGGGAACAACAGTTAAGGACTTAATAGTCAGCAATCAACACCCTAATTAACAACTAAAAGCTACACGCAACTAGGAACCTTATAAATACAATGTGTTGAATATCCCAGTGCACATATTCTGGAAATGGAGAAATTCCCTGAGGCTGGGCTTAGCAGGAGCCTGAAAGTTTGGAAGACTAAACCATTGGTCTCAGTGACTGACTCAGATTGGATCCTGCAAAGAAGTTAGCACTGAAGGGTGCTTTCCATTAGAAATAAGACAAACTTGCTTTTAAAATAGTGGAATATAGAAAACCTAACTTATGCACCTTTCTCTTAGTATTTCATTCAAATATGAGGAATAACCAACTTTACACTGAAATCTATAAATTAAATTCGGAAGAACGCACATGGAGCAAGAGCTGGTGAACGATGAGTTTCTAAGCCACTTCGCCCTGATCAATTTGTGAAGCCAGCTACAGATCGATTTATAAGAATGATAGACCCTTTGTTGATTGGATTACATACACTGTAGTGTTTGTCCAAGAAAGGAGGACATTTTAGAAAACGAGATGGAGTAGAACCTCCATCAATGAAAATTGCCTCTTTGTGACCCTTTTTCCTTCAATACAATGTACTATATCCTCCATTCAATAAGGCTTTCTTATCTCTAACATATCCTTTAGCTGTGAGGGCTGAGAATGGAGATTGTATTCCATCAGTTCCAACTTCCAACTTCTTTCTTTCTCTCTGTTCCTCAACATTTAATAACAACAATAAGCTGTTTTAAAACTTTTGAGAAGATGGCTTCACTTCAGCCGATTCTGAAAAAGTTAAGTTGGTACAGTTCATTAGTGTGGATTGGAAATAAACAGGAAATCTCAGGACTCCATTAACAAATTGCCCAGAGGAAGACAATGGCAAACATCTGGCAAAATGTCCATAGAGTTGCCAAAATTTTGAGCCTATCTATGGAAAGGGCTTGAGGATGACTTTTAACATTACATTTTACCATTCCTAAACCCATGCTTATTTCTGATAATAGTTGCACTGTTTGCAAAATGCATTCAGATTGATTATTTATTTGCTGTAGCAACTTCTCATTTGCAACGTTCTTCAGGATTTCTCAAAGATGCCAGACAGAGATCCAGGTGTCAGGGTTCCGACAGATGCCCTAATTAAATCATGAGTCTCAAGCCAAACTTCAAAAGAAATCTGGTTATTTATTAGGAGCTTTATGCCGATACAGACCAGGTGAAGCCAACTCTGACCTCAGTTAATTTGTGCTTTGTCTCTGAACCTGTTTTCCCCTTCCCCCAATATGTGTCATCAGTCACATTCCCCAATGAAGCAATTTTGCAGGTTGTAAAAGTCACTCCCTCTGGCCACTGCAGGTTCCCATGGAGATGACCTTGGCATATTGGTTGGAATGTGCCTTGTTTTGATTGAGATATCAGTTCCTTAAGGAAGCTCCTTAAGTTCGCTCTTCCATCCCCTCCCCCTTTCCTATGGCAACTCAAGAACAGTTCAGGGATGCTTTGCGAGTTGACACCAAGCAGATTATCAAGAAATTCCTTCCTACCCCAGGCTACCATCTCTCTGATCCTGAAGAGCTGAACTTCTTCAAGAATATTATCTGCTGTCACAATCAGCCTCAAGCTACAATTTTCTATTCTAGTTGCTTTTCCAAGTTGCCTTATGGGATAACACTTTTTATTTGCAGAAGATGAAGCCTAAAGAAGAGTTGAAGCACAGATGTATATCTCTATGTAAATTGTGCATATAACTTTTAATTAGATACAATTGTTTAATGTTATGCTCGCCTTATTGCTAAAAAAATACTAGTCTAGTTTATTCTTACAATGAATTATAGTTGGGTTGGACAAGATTTCAGAAATCAAAGCTCATCAAAGAACTTCTCTTTTGCATAATTAAACTGATGAATAAGTAAAATCTAGAGTTTAAAATATTTCTTAACACTGATATTTCACAGGATGACTTTCTGCCCTGCTGTTTTCACAACTATGTGTTATCTCTAAGTAATGTAACATCTGCTACCTCAATGAAATCAGATATCTACTTTACACAATGCTTATGTTTAGCTCTGCAGGTTTTTCTCCCAAATATGTAACTTGTAAAAGGAAAAGGGGAAAAAAACCCCCTCTTTTCCATTTTTAATCTATTTTTCAAAGAGGTGGTACAGCAATTTTAGCAGAACTTCTGCATGTTCCATATTTTTTTCTTAGTCAAATAACCTTGCAGCATTTGTTTCTAAAGTGTTTTTAAGAGTTGACATTTTAGTTCTTCTTGGAAAATGAGAGTAAGATTCTGCAGATAATTCTCAATCATTCCCAAACTTTAATTTAAAAATACTGTATATCTTTCCCCATGTAATCTGATGAACCATGCATTGTTAATACCACACTACTAACAGAAGAAAAATGCATAATAATCCACCACACTTGAAATTCTGCTTATCTTTTGTTTTGCCATCTAAGATAGAGATGCATTTCTAAGTCCTTAATTTGCAAACGTTCCCCCCTTTGTCTAGTACATGGGTGTCAAATTCACCAAGTCACATTGCTGTCACATGACATTTCATGATGTTTTTCCCATTTGCAGAGCTGGAGTTGGTGTGGCCTATCCATGACGTATCTGACCTGCAGGCTGCCAATTTGCCACCCCTGGTCTATCTTATTTTATTCTGAATTTCTTCTATTTTTCTCTGATCCCTGTGAGTTCCAACCATCACCCATTCTCAAAAGTTTAGAACAAAGTTTTGATTAGGTGCAAAGGATCAGTATCATACATTGCACTTCAAAAGATTTATTGCTCAAGCTTATACATATAATCTAGTCAACTAAAGTTCAGGACTAAATTGGTGCCAGATAAGGGTCAATAGAATTCAAGAGGTGTTGGACTTGGACCATTTATGAGAATGTATGTTGATAACACACTTAACTCTGCCCTCCAGTTCTACTGCTCCTACAAGGTTGTGTTTTTTTTTTAAACTTCTGAACCTATTTAGTCTGTACTGGATAAAATACCTTCTCCTGGTATGTAGCATATATATATATATAAGGCAACGCATTAGGTATACACTGAGAACAAACTGATTTCAATAATTGAATCCAAACACCAAACAATGAAAAAAATAAAATAATCAGATGAAGTAGGAAGAGTCATTTTTAGTTTTTTGAATGCATATTGGCATCATTTTCATAAAAGGTCTGCCATGCTAAGGATTTGCATATTCAAACAAAATGGCTGCCACTGTGATGGACGTATCTAGTCACAAAATAACAACCTACCAAGGCTCAACTGGGGAGGTTATATGTTCTATTGCCCTGCTTGCTGTATCTACCAGCCATTTTAATTTTCAAGGATTGATTAGAGAGCTTAGATGAGATTCAGAGTAGAGATGGCTGATGCTGAATTGTGTAAGTCACTACACTGAATTTTATACAGCTGCATGTGCCATCTCATTTGTCCTCACTGTTAGGAAGTTTCTCCCTAATTCCAGGTCACTTCTCTCCTTGAGTAGATTCTATCCACTGTTTCTTGACTTGCCTTCTGGTGCTTTGGAAAATAATTTGACCCAACTCTTCTTTGGGGCAGGTCCTCAGACACTGGAGGGAAAAAAAACTTCACCATATGCCTATGACCTGGAGCTTTTCTCACAAAAAAATTATAATTTTTGCCAGCTTTTTTCTACCGATCCATCATTTCTTTTTAATTTACAAGAATCTTTATGAATACGTTATTAGTAAGTCATGAAGAAAGAGTTTAAGGGCACATTAAACTCACCTACCCTGGATGAATTTCCCCCCCAATAGTGCTATCTAACACCTGAAGAAATAAGTCCCACTGAGTTAAATTGGGTTTGATGAGCATTGGAGTTCACCCCTTAGAAAATGCTTATTTATTAGAAATGATAATCACTTTGAGCAGGTTGCAAAAAAAATGGAAGTGTAAAACAATGTTTATTATTCAGCATGCATGCTGCTCAGTCTAACAATGGGTAGATACTGAATTCAATCAATCATATTAGATCCACAAGGGACCTTGGAGGTCTTCTAGTCCAACCCACTGCTCAAGCAGGAGGCCCTGCACCAAGGGTCTTCAAACTTGGCAAGTTTAAGACGTGTGGACTTCAACTCCTAGAATTCCTGAGCTAACATGACTGGAGAAAGAATTCTGGGAGTAGAAGTCCACAAGTCTTAAAGCTATCGAGTTTGAAGACCCCTGCGCTATACTGTTTCAGGTAGATGGCTGTCCAGTCTTTTCTTAAAAACCTCCAGTGATAAAAGCACCCACAACTTCTGAAGGCAAGCTGTTCCACTGGTTAATTGTCCTTACTAAATGTCATAAGCACTGTCACCTGCCCAAAAAAGCTGCAGAAGATTTGTACTGTGAGGTGAACTTGCCTCTAAGCTTTTTTTTGGCAATGCATTTTAAGTCACAGTGAGAAATATGGTAGGTATAGTTTGGCAGTCCCTTTGTGGAAGAGCAATCTTGACATGCCTACCTTGCCACTTTTCATAATTTAAACCAGCACAGGGTGTGGAGAATGTCCTTGATGTGCATAACAGTTTCAGCAAGCATTTGAATAAATATAGTTAAAAATCTCCCACATTTTGCAGGTGCGACTCACAAGGGAAGTTATTAGCCTGAAGAATATCAGTTTCTACAACTACATATTAAACATTAATTTTATCCTATGGTCTTGGGAGCTTTTTCTTTTTCTTTTTATTGACTGACTGACCATTGGGAGGGGGGGTTGTTGTCATTAAACCCAGGATTGTCATTGGAAAACAAAGGCTCAGAATCTTTAATTTTGCAACTAATGATTAGGAGAAAGCCCTGCTTTGCATTCTGAGATTCCACAACTAGAAAAGAATAAAATATCTGAACTGTGAAGAGATCAGTTGCCTATGAACAATTCCTTAGCAGATGTTTTCATATTTATTGATTTATAGAGAAATCTCTGCAAATTTCTAAAATTAATCCATGTTTAATTGCCTTTTCAGTGACTGGAAGAAAAAGAAAACACACAATAACACAAACTAACAAAAGGGTGTGATGTTTAAAGATGGCCTTTCTATCCTTCTTCCCCACCCTATTTTAAGCCTTGAGGAATTATTGTCAATTGTAGAATGAATTTGATTAAGGAAAAGAATGAGTAGCTATCTCTTACTCTGTTAACAATGTAAGTAGTCATAGCTAAGTAATAATGGCAGCTTGTTAGTGAGTTTAACCAATGACATCACCAAGGAACCAAGGAGCATATTGAGTTTCCATTTTTTCCTCCAACTCCTGCCATAGATATGAAAGGAGCCACCAAATGGATGTCCCACAAGCAAAGGTGGTATCACCAGCAAATTCTTTCAATCCAGAAGGACCTTGGTGCTTCTGACATAAGTGCCATGCTATTAAAGTGACCAATAAAAACTCATGGCATTTAGAAGTCTTGGAAAATGGGACCAGAACTACTAATTTCTTAGTAGCTGTTTTTCATCTTTCCTCTGTCTTCTCCAATTTATTTATTTCAATTATTTTATTTACTGAGCTTGCTTCCTTCCAATTTGGTTTAATGTCAGTTCAGATCAGATTCTGAAAATGTCTTGTACCTACCTACAAGTGCTAATTATGTCACTCAAGCATATAGAAGGTTAAGCGAAAAAGCACAGATGAACTAAAGATAGCCAATTTTGTAGCATTAAATCTGTTTTGCTAAACTAAAAGCTCTTTTCTTCAGCAGTATAGTCCATCATTTTATCTGTGTAAACAAAATAACTTGCATTTCGTACATGCTGTTTAAGAAAATAGTTGCATAGAAATCTTTGGGATTTTTAACAAAACTAAGTGGAAATTGCTACTTTTTTGCTTGATGGTTCAAACAGCATTAGCTTTTGTGCCTTGAAATGTATATGTCATTTATGCTCACAAAGCTGGTATAACAGCATGTGGGAATGGCTTTGGGAGACAGCCCTAGACTAAACTAGGTCAGACAAGCTGCAGTTGAGCCCACAGAAGAAATGGGAGAGTGGAAAACTTCTCACGAGGGACCCTCCTTAGTTTTTTGGACTATAAAGTTGAAGGGGTGGAGTGATGTACTATCAGATTAGCAAGGTTCAGTTAATGCAGGGGTCTGCAAACTGTGGCTCTTGAGCCACATGCGGCTCTTTTAGCCGTCTGCTGCAGCTCCCTGTCGGCTGATCTCACCACTGACTGGCCCCTGCCCTCCCCTCCCCTCCCCATTACTCCTCACCTGGCCTGAGAAGGTAAGGGTGATGGTGTGGGATGGAGACTCACTCCATATTCCAGAGCAGGAAGCAACTGGGTGG
>JANHFR010007158.1:7992-18417 GCA_032468015.1 Mimophis mahfalensis | reverse complement strand
GTGCTCCCTCACTCCTCCACTCTTCCTAGGAATAATATTTTTTAAAGATTCAAAAACTTCCCTCCTCCAAACATATATATTCTATGCCAGTGGCGTCTTGTTAGTACTTCACTATTATTGGACAAGGTTTGGAATGCCTTTGTGTTATTTACTGGAAAAACCAGGATTTAAGCCTGAGTGTATCTTCCAATATTAAGATCTCAAGCTTTTCAAAGTCTAAGTGAAAACTACATTCCAGTTGTTAACTGCAAATGGAAGAAATTATTGTTGATTAGCAGCTTCCTACTGATAATCCGTTGTCATATGCAGGCTGCAAGTTGTCAACTCTTAATGTAAAAACTGCATGTGGAGCTTGTGCTTTCTGTGTTACACACTTATATTCTGAATTTGTTTAAACTACACAGGTCAATTTAAACAAATTCGGAATATAATATTACATATGGTATACAGTACTTCATGCTCATCCTTTACTGGGAACCCATTTTTCTAAGATATTCTCTCAGTTCACATTAATTCTGAATTAAGTCCCTTTAAATAAGCAAATAACTAAAGAGCTTCTCTGAATTTATTTGCTTGAAAATGCGAAGGTAGCATTTGATTCTAGTAAGTCAGCACCAATCTCTCTAAAGTAATTAGTTAGCTAAAACACAAAATAAGTTAAATAGGTACTGCAAAGGTAAATAGACTACCTTCTTGTAATTTTGTTTCACCCTTTATTACAGAAGCTGATTGATGAAGAAACAGGTGACAATTTCTTGAAATGAGAAATCAGCCACAATGTTGTAATAATTGAAACATTGGAAAAATAAAAATTTCATATTATAGCAGAAAACTATTCTTTATTGTAATCATTTAAAATTCTAAGGTTTATAAGAATTGTGAACACTTAATCCATGAGTTCTAGAAGGCAAGGTTACAGTAAGTATAATAAAAAGATTATATTTAAAATCAAGGATGTGTCACCAGCCGACACTTCCTGGCCGACGGCACCCGGAAGAGACCAATTCTGTGGTCTGAACTGTAGAACTGTATGTTGTGGTATTTCTAAGTTCCTTGGAGGGTCCTTATCATATTTTAGTTTCATCAAATGTAGTAATCTGAGATAGATAAGGAGGCTGCATATTGGCAAGGAAAGGGTAGATATAATTATAGTATTATAAGAAATTATTAGTGTCTCATTTCTAGGTTGACTGGCTTCTTATTTATTTATTTGACTTTGATGACCACTCAACTTGTAACAACTTTGGGTGATTCCCAATTTCCTGAAAGAATTAATGTCATTTCCATTTCTTTTTACAGCAGATAAGAATTCTTCTTAGTGAGTCTTTCTTTCAGGATTACAAAATTAAAAGAAAGTTTAAAGATTTAAAATATAAAAATATTTGGCAAAAGGTTTAATAAAGGATTATCTAAGAAAGCTTAAAATGGGCAAAGGGAATTGTTATTTTTAAAAGATTACTTTTTCTATTAAACTGCATCAGAGAAACTGTAATTGATTTAGATAATTGACTCAGACATTCTGCTGGAATGTTTTTTGCTTTCTTTTAAAGACTGTAGGCAATAGCTTGAATTTATAAAACAAAAGATATGGGCAACCTGACTAGACTAGACCACTAACTATAACTATGAAGTTCTAAATGTGTCATGTGCCAACAATTATGGTATTAAAGACACAACAAAGTAGAAGAAAAGAAGGGGGAGTTTTGTTTTTCCTTTTCCCTTGTTTGAGATTTTCACTTTTGGAGTGCAACACAATGACAACTTGCAAAGCTGCATTATTGGAGGAGAGAAAAGAGTTGTTACAACAGTCTGCAAAGAAAGCTATTCCATTAGATATACTTCAGAAAAGGACTGATCCACTTGGCAATAGAAGTAGCTGACTCACTTGAAACTAAATTCACAGCTTTAAAAAAATATACTTGAGAAGATGGAAAACTTTGTAAACGAATCTGGGGATATAAAACAAGTTAATGCTAAAAGGGAAATAAAATGGGAGTAAAACAGATATTTTAGATGGAGAAATGGAGACAGTGCCAGATAATTTGGCTCTGTGAAATTAAGGAAGATTTCTGTTTGAAACCTAGAGCTATTCGGGGGCAGGGCTGGGGGGGAATGAATCTAGGAACTACAGACCAATCAGTTTCACACCAATATCTGCAAAATCCTGGAAAAGCAGTGTGTTTACGACTACCTAGAAATAAATTGTGTAATTATTAGAAGCCAGAATGAGTTTGTTAAGAACAAGTCCCGCCAAACAAATCTTACATAAGTGATAAGTGTGTCTCAGTGGCCAATAAAGCTAATGCAGTCCTGCAATCCTGCTTCCCACCTACAAAAAGGAAGCTGAGACTCTAGAAAGATTGCAGGGAAGAGCAACAATGATGATAAAGGGAGGCTAAATCCCGTGAAGAAGGGCTCAAGGAACTATGTATGCTTAGTTAATGGAGAGAATATTGAGGGGAGTCATGACAGCAATATTCCAACAGATGAAAGGCTGCCACAGGGCACAGAACATTAATTTATTCTCCATAGCAACCCAAGGGTAGGACAAGATGCAATGGGCCAAAGCCCGTCACAGAGAGATCCAACCTGGAAATGAGGAATTTCTTGACAGAACTATGAAGCAGTGGAACAGCTTTCTTCCTGGAGTTGTGGGTGCTCCACTGCTAAAGGTTTTCAAGCGAAATAAGGACAACCATTTATCCAAGATGGTATGAAAACTCTTCACCTGAGCAGGAGACTAGATATGACTACATATCTATGATATGCAAAATAAACTGAACTGGGCAGGATTCTTCAGCCTGCTTAATTTATAGAGAAGGCAGAATTCAGGTTGTTTTTTTTTCTTGAAAAAAAAAACATATAATTTTAAATCGGAAAATGTTAGCCCATATTATTAATATGCCTGCTTAGGTTAAGTTTACATACAGACAACTGTTTCATGTACCTAAAATAAAATCAGTAACAAAGTACGATATAATCAAATCTTTCTGAACAAAAGGTATTTTAAATTCTTCAATAACAAATCATTAGCTGGATTAGGTTAAAGTTTGTTTTAATTCTTATGTTTAGTGTTAACTGCCTTGAGCCCTCTTGTTGAACTAGACAGTTTAGAAACAATTATCAAAATAAATAGATATTGCTCCCTTGAAACAAATAGCAAATAAATGTTATGCAGCTCTTTCATAAATTGACTTTTAGCTCCCCTGTATTTAGTACCCTGGTCCTCCCAATGTGTTCATACCCTCTACCTTTATACATTCTAATTTCAGTTCCTTCAGGAAATTGCAATTTGCTATGATGACGCAGGTGAGCAAACTGTAATTTAATCAAGCCCGCAATTCATAATCTCATCTTCAATAGTTATCTCTAATTTTGTTTTCTTTGTTAGTTATATCCCACCCTTCCTTCAGGCACTCAAAGTCGTATAAATAGCACTCTCCTCCCTTTTTCCCTCAAGACACCCAGTGAGCTTCTCTTGAATTAGAGTGCGCTTGAATGACTGACTCTCATGTAGTCCAACACTTCGAAAGACAGATGCAATTCTCTTGCTTTAACCAAGCTCTAGTTTAGACACAAATATAACAAAAACATACTTCCAGGCATAACTGTGAAATAACAGACTTGACCCAATGATTTCTTGCTGATTGAGCAGCTAGCGGGAAAAAAAAATATTCTTTGCAATTTCCAACGCTAACACTGAGAATGTTATCCCTTGTGAGGTTTTCTTAAAAACAAAAAAATAAAACTAAACAAAAAACCCTTGGTCTCCCTAGCTGACCTCTGAAGAGGGAAAGTAAAGTGGAGAGGGTAATCCTCAAATTTAACCAACTTTCAGATTTAACAATTATCTCTTCCCTCCAAATTTTACATTAAATCAATGTATTGGCACTACAACTACTAAGCTTATATTCAAATAGCTAAAAATACACAGATGTAAATATACATGTAGAGATGTAAAACTGCTTATTCCTGTTTCTATTTGTGTAAGCATTTCAAACAGAATTCAAGAATAATTTACAGTGGTGAAATTATACGTATGAGAACTCGTGCATTTACTGTAACTGCAGTGTTGGCTAAAGTACACTTTATATTCTCACAGGTCACAGACCTGACTACATTTCACTTTAGTGAACCAATAGATTACATATTATATTGGCTGTACGAACAGACAAAACCTTACAAGCTCAAACATGCACACACATAAAGGTAGGTAGGTTGCTTTGTTGTTGTTTTTTAATAAAAACCAACTAACTCTAACATAGAAGTCACACTCAGCTTACTTTTCTATTTTATTCCTGATATAGTTTTGAAAACTACTTCCTATTTAATATAGGAATTGCTGTTCACAAAATTTTTTCACAAGACTACAAGGCATGTGAAGCAAACTATAGGCCTCTCTGAATAATGAGCAGAATCAGAATGAAATTCTCTTCACAGCTGTCAGTTCTACTCCAGATGAAAATTAACCCAGTTAATTGTTTTCTCTTTAAATGTATATATTGTAATTATATAAGAATGGGAGCTGAAATTAAACAGACAGAATTAGATCATTTCTGTACTAATTCTTCAATATTATTTTAGAGTGTTACATTACCCTGAATGCAGTTATAACATCCGAATAACATATTCTATCTAAAACAAGTTAACATGTCTTACCTCCTGGGTATAAAATGAAATCTCAAATTTTCAGCTGCTTACTTGAAAAAACATAAAGTCACTGAGGAAAACCATGACAGAAAAGTTGTCATTTGCTTTTATCAGCAACAGAAGAAAACAAGATTAAAACACTATTATTCACGAATCATTGGCCACAGAATTCTAAAACTCTGTGGGCTACCATTCCATAGGTCATGTCAAATTATTTAATGTTATTCATATCCAATTCTAAGAAACCATACAATAGTTATTAGGAAATCAAATGTAAAATTCAGCCTTTACTTTCACTTAGATTCTATATATGGTATGTACTTCTTGCTTTGGAGTAAATATATTAGTTCCACCTTAAATAGTTATGAAGTTTATGTGCTAAATCAGTATTTGTAGTTGATAATGAGGTAGAATATAAATGATATTGTAATTTGTTTTCAGGTGAATATGATGTATGGACATATTCATTATGGTTTTGTACAAGAGGCATTACAGGTAGACCTCAATTTGTGAACACAATTGAGCCCAACATTTATGTTGTTAAGTAAGACACTTGTTAAATGAATCTTGTCCCAGTTTGCGACTTTTTTTCCACAATTGTTAAGTGAATCACTGCAGTTGTTAAGTTAGTAGCACAGTTGTTAAGTGAATCTGGCTTCCCCGTTGACATTGCTTGTCAGAAGGTTGTAAAAGGAGATCACATGATCTCAAGACACTACAAAGGTCATAAAAATAAGTCACTCGCCAAGTCAGTTCTGAATTTTGATCACATGACTGTGGGGATACTGCAATGGTCATAAGTGTGAAAAATATCACAAGTCACTTTTTTCTGTGGTGTTGTAACTTGGAACGGTCACTAAATGAACTGTTGTAAGTTAATAACTACTTGTATATCCAGTCCAAAAAAGAGTTGGATGAGGTTAAAAGCAGGCTGATGTTTTCAGACCTTGTGTTTTGTTTTGCTTGTCTGGAAATTTTGTACATTTTTGCATTCAAGAGTGGGAAGGTTAAAAAGCACAGCAAATATCTTACGAAGGCCTAGGTCATTTTCACTTCTTAAAATACCAAATCTCTCCAAATCAAGCTGATTATTTCATTCTTTGGGAACTTAAAGGGTTGCAGTCTTAATGGTTTTACCAATGGGAAAAACAGATGTGCAATTTATTTGGAGAGGGAGGATTTTGTTATTATAAAAATCTATACAAATTTAAAAAATTAAAACAAAGTAAAAAATTATAACCAAGTTAAAAATGTAAATATAGCAATAGCAATAGCAATAGCATGTGATTTATATACTGCTTTTCAGGGCTTTTAACCCTCTCCAAGCAGTTTACAAAGTCAGCATATTGCCCCCAACAATCTGGGTCCTCATTTTACCTACCTCGGAAGGATGGAAGGCTGATATATAGATAAATTAGATAAATATAGATAAATTAACATTTAAAAATGAAATAAAGTATACTCCCCCTATTCTTGCAAACATTGCCCTTGGCATGATGCACAAAACTTACATCATACCAAGTTGAACTGACAGAAGTTGTGTACCCCTTATTTGGTATTATGCTTTGTTCAAAAAACCAAGGTTAAAAGGATTTGCTTTCACATTGTGTATTAGAGCAGACTGTGTGATGTTTGCCCAACTTGAACTGTCACATGTTGATCCAAAATGAATCAGAAATAGTTCACCTATATTTACCTATACAATTGCCTCTCTACCTGGTAATTTTAAAATACTTGCAAAATCTCTGGATCAATTCACTTTGTAAAGGTAAAGGTAAAAGTTCCCCTCGCACATACGTGCTAGTCATTCCCAACTCTAAAGGGCAGTGCTCATCACCGTTTCCAAGTCGAAGAGACAGCACTGTCCAAAGACTTTTCCATGGTCATGTGGTCGGCATGATTAAACGCCGAAGGCGCACAGAAGGCTGTTACCTTCCCACCAAAGGTGGTCCCTATTTTTCTACTTGTATTTTTACATGCTTTCGAACTGCTAGGTTGGCAGAAGCTGGGACAAGTAGCGGGAGCTCACTCCGTTATGCAGCATTCGGGATTTGAACCACTGAACTGCCAACCTTTCTGATCGACAATCTCAACATCTTAACCACTGAGCCACTGCATCCCCTAATTCACTTTGTATTATGCTATAATTTAGAAAAGGCCTAAGTAATATTGCTAATAGCTTTTATTATATTTTGATTCATGTAAGATCTTTCCAATGTCTGGAAATGAAGCCAAAGTAATGAAAATATATTAGTGATGCTTTGAATTTATTTCCTCCACAAAACATATATTAAAATGCATTTATAAATGTATAATCCACCATTCACATATGCAAATCTTGGTGTATTCGGGTCTTTTCCAGTGTAAGGTTGAGGGTACCTTGGCGACGTTTCGATGAGGTCACATTCATCAACTTCAGGCTGGTACCTTTGGCTTCGTGCTTCTGGGAGCAATATATATATTCCTGTAGATCTATGTTTAGATTGTTAAACTTGTTCCTTCTCCATTTTAGAGATTATAAATCCATAGATGCCTTATGTACATTTCCTCAATTAAATGGAATAAGAAATCTTGTTTTTATGAGATCAGATAATAATTTGTTTGTATATTGGCACAATCTATGTCCACCAGTAACCAATAAGGGAACAAAGAGAAAAATATGAACTTGGGTAAACTGCAACCTCATCTTCAAACTAGCTTTCACCAAGCTAATTTCCATGCCCAGCCAAAGGTAAGATAGAAAAGAACCAGGTTCAGACTTATTAAAGCACAAGTAAAGTGGATAAGGGAACATTAATGCATTCCTGAAATACAAACTGTACGGTTCAGACAGTGATTCCCAAATGAAGCAGCTCTTTTGGGATTTGTCATATATCTCATTCTAGTTTAGTCATTATTTGTATCTTTAAAGAAAGCAAAGATATTTGGCATCATGAATGTTTAGCTTCGAAAATAAATGACTGAAATGTATTCAGTTCTCAGTACTTGAATTCTCATGTGGTATTCTAGCATATATTTCTGTGAACTCCATGATAATGGAGATTTAAGTGGTTCTCAGAGTCAACTCCATCACATAAAAAAGAGATACCTCTGTTTAATACCATGTGTTGCTGCTATGAAACCAGAATCAATACACTCTTTTTAAGACTAGCATCAAATTCCCTTTGAGGTAATTTACTGGAGCAATATATCAATGATTGATGAACCTGAAATATGCAGTAGGACAAAGTGGGCCAGGGACCTAAAATAGAAAGAATTATTCATTCTCTTCTTCAGTTACTCTTTTTTTCTTCTGAACCTCATTCTTCCTTTCTTCACACAGAAGATTCTTGATGAGTAAAGAATCTCCCCTATCTTGGCCAAGTATAGATTGCTACATCTTTCCATTGTTTTTGGAATATTAATAACCAAATTGGAACACAAATAACCCAGCCTCTCCAACTTGGTACTCGACCACACCTACTGGACTATGTTTTCCATTATCACTATTTAATATGGGTGCTGATTTATACTATAAATAACTTAGCATACTTATATGATTTAATATAAAAGAGGAATTATGTTTACATCAAATATAGCTTTAATTTCCATGTAAACCAGGATCCTGGTATTTGAAACATACAACTTCCAATTTAAGAAAGAACAGTCCAATCTGATTAGCAGGGGAACACGTAATAGGATTCTGATTAAAACTACATATCATTTCTGAAGGGCAGTATTAGATGAGACAGTAATTTAGGAAACATTTTATAGCATCAAGCATTTATTTCTTACTATTATACAAGGGTAGAATTTAATATTAGTACTATTAAAGGAACTGAAAAATATTCTCAAGAAAGTATTGCACAAGCACTAGTTTCGGAATATGCATGCATCAGAGTTTATTTTGCTTTGGTTTTAATAATATATAAGCATGATTCAAAAGGCTGTATTTCCCTTCTTTTCCTGCAAAAGCACACATATATCAGCTCTCATCACCAATCTTAAAATCTTATTATCTATCTAATCTTATCAACCAACCTACCTACTTACCTAAGTTATATGGCCACCATCTCACACTAGTGATTTTGGGCAGCACACAAAGATTAAAACCCACACAAGGTTAAAACAACAAACCTCAACTTGCAAAAAAACACCTCAGCAACAAAGCTTATCTAACCTTCTGGGATGTTAGCCTTTTATATTCTGAATTGTTCAGATCACTCTTATTTTGTACACATTTTTAGTAAGAATACTAGCTAATAACCCAGCTTCACCCAGGTATTTATGACAATGCTGCAGCCTACAATTCCCAGCATTCTTTGCCCAATTTGCATGCCTTGCCTCTATTGGCTGGAGACCCTTCGATTTGTATGCCTTGCCTGGTAACGCTCTGCAAATGTGCAGTAGAGCTTGGCAGTGAAATGTCCATGGGACAGTGAAATGTCAACTTTGGCCCCCATTTTTGAGGGGAAAGACCCCTCAAAGGCTTTTATGACGCACCCAGTGCTGATCTCGCAACACCAAGGTATGTATGTGCCAAGTTTGGGCGAGATTGGTTGCTCAGTGTAGGAGCGTATTGAGCACATATAACCCCCACACCTCACCACACTTCTGTTTTATATACAGTATATAGATTGATAAACTGAAGCATGTCTTGTGGCTCTTCCATGGTCATCCATCTTTTACAACTTCTTCCTCTTATTCCCTCAATCTTGCCAAACATAGTATTTTTCCTAGTTCATCTTCTTCTCGCATCAAAGTAACTTTTTTTTCCTGATAAGTGTTTTAAGGGAATAATTAACCTTTATCTGATACATTTGCTTTTTCCACTAAATAGTACTCTTAACTGATTCCAAACCCATGCTTCAAAGATATCTATCATCTTCCTCTTCCTCTTCCCGATATAATTTTCACAGCCATGCATTACTTGTAGAAAAAATATTGTTTTAACTATTCCAATAATGTATGTGTGCATATGTTTGAGAAATCAAAAATGAACCTTTTCTTGACCTTAAATTTGCCCTTGCTTTCCTCAAGATTAATCTCCTCTTTCTTTTTCAAGCACACTGTCCATCTTTATCTATTCTTCAGGTTAACAAAACAAAATTAGGTATGACTTTTATTTATTTGCCATCAAATATAACTTCACTTAGCATGAAAGATGATACTATCTTTGTCTCTTAATATTTAACATTAATCCAGATTTCAATTTTGTTTTTTTCACTTTCTTAATTAGATCCTCTCAGTCTTGTTTTGTTTCAGGTAACAAAGTATTGGCATTTGCATATCTTAAACTGAGTTTCAGTCCCCAATTATTAACACCAGCTGCCATATTTTCTAATCATACTTTTTTAATGATATATTCACTGTACATCCTAACTAGACATAGGGATAGTAAACATGCTAGTTTCATTCCCTTCCGTATTTTGACTGATTCTATTTCTTCAAATTTAATTGTTAGAATAGCTTCTTTACTATTATAAAAATTTCTCAGAAAAATAATCAGGTGTTCTGACACTTCCATCAGCCTATATTCCATATTCTGACATGATCAACTCAGTCAAAGCCTTTTGTAATCAATGAAGCAGAAACTCTTTGTTGTATTATCTTTTCTCCATTATCTATCACATATTTTCATTCTGCGCATGCCCAAAGATGGCCGCACTCAGCGTTTGAGCTCGCCCTAGGGGGGGGCTACAGCCCATCCCTGGAGGGTTTTTAGGGGTCCCTCGGCTATCTGGGACCCTGGACTGAACGTGGTAGCCCCTGAGGGCTCGGAGGAGCTGCCCCGTT
>JANHFR010007150.1:208446-219561 GCA_032468015.1 Mimophis mahfalensis | reverse complement strand
GTCGGTGTGAGCTTAAATGGACTCCGGGGGATGGTAGAGGACAGGAAGGCCTGGAGGAACATTGTACATGGGGTCACAATGGGTCGGACACAACTTTGCAACAACAAAAAAAATATACGCAGCTGGAGTAGTGGACCAGACTCAAACAGAGATTAAAGCCCTGGATTGGAAGCCCAGAAAAATAATGAATCCATGCCCTTCATTTGTGCAATAATGTTGACAGATGGGCATGAAAAACAGTTGGGCAAGTACACCAGGCAGTTAAAAAAGAAAAAAGGGCACTGGGAGAATATCTGAAGGACAGTAAAGAAGACGCACTGAAGCTAGAATACAATGACGGGTAATGGGGTACTGGAGTGTGAGGCCCAAAGAACTAAGAAGAATATGTGGAGTTACTTCTGAGTAGTTCCCTTATTGTTGGTTCACCTTCAGACAGAATTTTGTCAGAAGCCGTTACCTGCAATAACTGTAGGTATTGCCGATATCTGTAGTATTTTGTAAATTGTTAGATAGGATCCAAAAAATAGGCATAGGTGATAACAAGGCTTAGCAATGGCTAAGAGCAGAAAAGAAAGAAAGAGACAGAGGGGCTAATTCTGGCTTCACAAGACAAAACCTTAAGAACAAATGCATACAAAGCCAGAATTGAGAAGACAGCAACAGACCTCAAATGTTGCTTCTGCAAAGAAGCTGAAGAAACAGTGGGGCACTTAGTTTGCTGCTGCAAGAAAATTGCACAGACTGACTACATACAAAGGCATTATAAAATGGCAACATGGTATATTGGAATCTCTACAAGAAATATCATTTGCCTGAGAGCAAAAACTGAGACCCCAAAATAGATCACAAAATAGTTGTGTGGGACTCCAAAAATAGACAATCAGAAAATGAAAACACTAAATTACTCTGGGACTTTAGAATTCAAACATGCAAGCACCCCAGATTTTTAACAATTGTTGATTCTTTTTAAAAGGCAAAAAAAATCTCAATAATGAATATGTCACTCACTGGAGACAGCTTAGAAAAGAAAGAATTAGGAAAAAAAATCACAGAATAAAAAAAATTGCAAATAGAAGCAAAATAACTGTGGCAAAAGAAAGTGAAAACAGTACATTGGGTGCAATCCCAAAACTTCTGGAGCACCACTTGAATACCACTAGCATTGATAAAATCACCACCAGTCAATTGCAATAGGCAGCTTTACTTGGAATAGCAAATATCAACTCCCATTTTTACTTCTTTTTTCCATATTTTCAAGAATCAATCTGGCATTTTCCCTTAGAATTACTTTTCATTAATATCTCTCATTATGGTGTGCTAATGAAGCAACTGTCCACAGGGAAAGCAAGGAGAAAACAATACACATACTATTTTAACAGAACTATTCAACACACGCAGAGGCTGTTGAAATGTCATTTCATATTCCAGAGTTTTATGGATCACAGAAACCAAAGCTATTGATCACGTGGTGTTGCATATGCTAACATTTGTTTTATTATAACTTGAATCGCCTCTCTAGAGGAATAGAAGAATAGGCAGCATGCTTGTCTAATTCTGAGAATTTCCGATGGCTGCTAAAAAAAAATATTACCCCACGGCAATATATCCATTTGTCTGAGAATAAACTCCACTGAATATGACATGGCTTGCTTCTGAGTGGATATATAAAGGATTGATTTCTTAGGGTTTAATGGATCATGCGGCTGTTCAGATTCAGTTGCCATAAGTTGTTTTGAAGTGGTTTGAGGTGAGAATATACTATCTGTCTGCAATTCTTCAAAGCAGCTGCATCGTTTTGCATGGCTGCCAAGGGTTTCTCAAAAAAAAAATCTGTTACTTTTAAAAAGTCACAGACAGATGCTATTTTCATATCAATGCATATTCCAAAGCATCTATTTGGAAATAAATCCAAAATACTACATTGCCCTATTGTGCACTAAGATCCTATTCATATATTTTTGAAGGCTGATGTTGTGGAGGTCAGTGTACCCTTGACACTGTAATTTTGTAGCCCAATTATATTCTTTTGCTACAAAGTGATTGTAGAGAGTCGGAAAATTTTGTGGTCAGCCTCCAGGAGGAAGACTTGTGAGAATATTGTGACATTAGCAGTGGGGGGCAGAGCTGAGGAAAGCACTGAAATTCACAATAGTATTAAAGATGAAGCAAAGAAAATATGCTGAAGTGCAAAAAGTAAAGGAATATAAAATACCTGTCTCTAGATTCATTGTGAATAGTTGAAGAAAGGCAGAAGGCAAAAGAAAAGAAATTTACCCAACTAAGTTCCAGAGAAGAATGAGAAGTGACAAAATTATATATAAATAAGTAATGCAAAGAATTGGACAAACTAAGTGACTAAACAACAACAAAAATGATGCAAAGCCATTGAGGTTAAAAATTAACTGGGTAGGCAAGAGGTTTATTGAAGAAAATAAAAGAAATCAAGGAAGCTGTTTCCACAGAGATGAGCATGATAAAAAACAAGGAAAATACCAACTGAGCAAAGAAGATTTTAAAAATTGCAAAACTATAAGGAAGACCTGTTTCAAAAATATTGTATAGGGATTTGTGATGAGTACAAAGGCTTGATGACCCGAACTAGAAACAGACATTTTCTGGACAGTGAAGATAAATGAAACCTAGAAGACATTGCTAACTCCAGGTGGGTTTGTTAGATTTATACCCCACCTTTCAATCTTGTTAAAATGCCAGCAGAACATAAAATTATTATAAGATGATGTTAAAGTCCTACCTGCAGTTGATAAGCAGTATGGAAAACATTGCAGAAACCAGGGATTTGGGTGCATATATAAAAAGACAGAGCTTTGATCATACTGTTGTTGCCACCATCCTGGCTTTTTTTGACCATATCTTGCAGGCACTCCCGCAGAGACAAGAAAAGATGGCTTATCTGATGTTTATCGGGTTACAAATAATTGGAAGCAAATGAATGATTAGGAACGATAACAATTCGCAAGGAAGTCATGGAATGAACTAAGCATCATAGTAAATGCCATTGCAATCTGGATGGGCTTTCTCTCTTGTTTCACCCTCTTCTGCCATAGAGGCATCTACAATGGGGGCAACAGGGTCAAAATGGCAGGCCAACCAAGCCCTTTTTCATTTTGTGTGGTGTACATCACATGGATGTAAAAACAAGGGTTTTTTAGCTGTCTGCCTGTGCTTTCCCTTGGACACCTGGCCCCACGGTCATTTTTTTCTGCTCTACAGCACAGTTAGACTTCGAAAAAGCAAACCCAAACGTCCGTATGAATTTGACTCCTGAGCCATATTAAGCACTGCTTAAGGAGGAATCTGTCAAAAATTTTGTCCCCAGGAGGATTTTAAGGAGGACTAACTTTCCTTTAGTTTGTTATTTATTACGTTTCTATGGCCTGGGCCCTTTAAATGAGCAGTTCTGTTTCTTTAGCATGACACGTTTAAGTAGGTCATGACATATGCTTAATTTGTTCCTCGGGAGGGACTGTTTAACTTTTTTTTTCTCCTTTTATAGATTCAGCAATAAAGTGAATATTCCTGTTTCCCTAAGGCTATATTTATTTTTTTAATAGCAGTGCTGTTTTTTTCTACCTTGAAAATTAGGTCAGTTTGCCTTTCATCAATGAACAATATTCTGCAGAACAAAATTTGCTATTAACATAGTCTATTTAAAATTTTGGAAATAGAGAGAGAGAATAATCTTTCTTATTATTTATTCCCTTAACCAAATTGAAACAGATTCAGGCAATTGATGAAAATGGTGATATTTTCATTTAATAATAAAATGATTTGAAAAGAAAGAAACCAATGACTCTATTCAGGTCTGTGTTTTCCCTCACTCTGGTGATTAGGATTCCCAGAGCTACCAAATTATGGTCAAGTAGGGTACTTAACACAAGCTGTTAATCACATTTTTTAGAAACAGAGGACTGATTCTGAGACTTTGGAGAATAGGCTACAGCCTCTAGAGGTGAAGCTGTGCATCTAAATAGGGGCAATTCATGACTTGTTCATCAAGCAGCTCTTGCATTTATTTCTTGGCATGGAGTTGCTAAGCTCCATGTGTTCACTGCAAGCTAGCTTGGCCTGTTTGGACACTGCAACAAGGCAAAGACGGCTGTTTTTAATGATTAGCATATGGGAGGTGTGAAAGGAGAATTATTCAGGCTCCAGCTTTCTTCCTTGCCTTTGATGCCAGGCAAGGATTTTCTATAGCCACATAGTAACATTAACACACGTTTATGACTCTGTTGTCATTTATGAAACATCCCCAGAGAGATTGTAGGTTTAGTAGGAAGGGGACTCCAGCTGAGGTTTGATGAAACAATCAATGAAAGCTTGGAATTTTTATTTATTTATTTATTTATTAGTTCCATTTATATACCTCCCTATTCCTACTGAGCGGTGTACAGGGCATTAAATTTTTATGAGCTTTTAGACCTTAGGAAGCCCCAAAGATTTCATGAGACAATAACCAAACTCTTCAGAATCTATAAAGATGAGAGAAGGTGTATAATTTACCAAATGTTAAACTGGGAGAGAAGAGGAGATTGGGGAGCATGTAGTTGTCAGCATATGACCAGAGAGAACCAGATTCAAATTCCCACATAATCTTGAAGAATGCCATTATTATCCCTCACCTTAACCTTCTTCACAGAGTGGCTGTGAGGATATCAAAGAAAGGGAGCTAATTTCTGCAGTGGATGTGAGCGCTAAGACTAAGGAAATCTATGCAGCATACTTAAGAAACATCCACAGTTTTGGTGTGGAAGCCATCTTGATTTTTTGAGCATATGGTGGAGACACCTTTGCTGATGGGAGCTGCTTTTTTCCCCAGTGGCTTATAGAACCAATTATCACTGGGCCATAGGAAACATCAGTATTTTTCAAAATTGGCAACTTTAAAATTTCAGTTCCCAGAATTTCCAACTGGCATGAGAGTTCTGGGAATTGAAGTCCACACAACTGAAAGTTGCCAGCTTTGAAAAATACTGGTCTACCTAAAAATTGCATAGATGTGTTATTCATATTTGGTTGCTGTTTTGATGTTGAATACGTTATTGTGAGGCACTGGGGTTGAAGAGGCAACTTAAAACACTTTATTTTAAAAAGTAGAAAAAATAATGTAAGAGAAAATTTCATGAGGGTCAAAAGTGTCAAAATGGCAGCCGTGACCATGTGATTTAAGCTCTGTCCCTTTTCATGCACGTTGCATGTGAAAAAGAGATGGGTTGGGAGTATGTTGTTGTGGTGATCATCTTGACTTTTCTGAGCATGCCTCCTGGGTGATGCTTCTGGAGATCATGATGATGATCTGAAGATGATCATCATTGTGATGCAAGATGATCTGAACAGTGGAAGGTTCCTACCATCTTACAGAAGATTTCCATGTATATGAATCTGCCTAACCATCAAGGCATCTTAAAGGGTGGTCTCCAGGACCGCCACATCACCTGAAGGAAACCTAGGCAGAGGCTGAACTCTGAATCATTCAATTTTGTGAATGTTCTCACCTAGGTTTTTAAGTGAGGCTGTCTCGATTCACTTTTCTTTACCTGGTAAAAAGCTTGTTATTTTCTTTGCTTGGTTAATTTACTTTTGCATTTTTCTTAAAAAAAATTGTTCCATTTTTACACTTCAATTATTTTTATGTTTTATGTTTTAGATGTTTTGTGTGCTAAGTGTTTGTTTTCCCTATAAGCTCCTCAGAGAACTTTGGCTGGGGTGTGAATAGCAAATAATTTAAATCAGTGCAGAAATAAAACAAGCCAAGCAAATAAAACCCAATCAGACTTGTTTGTGTTTGGCTTAGCATGCCCAGAAAGAAACTATGGGTTGTTGCTTTTTTTGTTACACAGTGGGCAATTTTGGACATTGTGCCAAACCGGAAGAAAACAAACCGCATTCTGGTTTAGCATGATATGTGCAAACAAACCATTAAAATCATATTCATGTCTCATACACGTTTTTTTTTAGTCTGAGCATGTTTTGTCTCTTCCCACAAATCATAGCATTAGGAAGGGTGGGGTTTAAGAGAACTCTTGCATAAATCTGGATGTGAGTAATGAAAGCTGTGAAAACGTTGCGTTGGGAAGCATACGTGGAACGTTATAGTGAAATATACACACATGAGCGATGGAGATAAGAGACAGAGACAGACTTACATATATCCAAAAGTATATTAACTGGGAACACAGAGATAACCATCCACATAAAAAATATACAATAGAACTAAAATGATTGGCAACTACAATTTAGATCTTCTCTGTAAAATGCGAATGCCAGTTGAACCTTCATTTTTTCCCTCACATCAAGTGAAGACTAAGGAAAAGTTAGTCCTTTCTGGAAATTCTCAATAGCTCTTTGATATCATCACTTCACAACACTATGCTGTTCCAGGAGGGACACATAACCGTGTAACATTCTGATAAGTTCTCAGTCTAATGATGAGCCAAATGAGCTCCTTCAGTATTTCCCAGATTTGTCTAGAAAATTGGAGGACTGACTCTTTAACTATTGCTAACAGAATCCTAAAATTCTTAATTGTTTCCCCTAAATATGGACAAAATAACATCTTATAGCACTATTTTAAAGTTTAAAAATGTTTTGTCCTGGCGGTTTAGCATTTTAATTGTGGACATTGATTTTTGTATTTCTATCTTGGCTTCTTAGAATCGGGTATTATGTTGTTTCACAGCCAGAACGTTGTAGCAATTTAACTCTTGGACCAAACCTCAAGTCTACAATTATTAATTTGGACTTGACTCTCAGCAAGCACCTGGTGTCCATCATTTGCCAAATACCAAAGAAAAAGAAAGGATCCTGAAAAGAGACCAGCAAAATATAATTCTCACGGTTCTCTGTTTCCATCCCCCAAAAAGAAACATTGTGGGAGCGGTCTAACCTTGTTCTTGGATGCCATGTATTCCATGGAAATGCCATGATTAACCTAACAAGTGTTTATTTTAAAATCAGCCTTCGCCATCCTTGTCACCCGTGCCTGGGACAACCAATGGTGCTGAGAGCATCTGGTCTCTCGGTAGTCACAGGCAAGCATTAGTTGTGATGGAAGTAAGGGGAAGGTTATGTTTGGGGGTATCATTGTATTCCCTTCTTTCAGTAAGGAATTGGGAGCTTTATGGGCACATTGGCTCCCAGGAGTGCCATAAAAAATATACCTTAATTTTGTTTCTTTAGTTAGATTTGTATCCTGCCTTCCTTCAGAGGCGCAGCAATCCTGTGAGAAACATTGGGCTGAGGGTAAGGTGACCAGATTTTGGCACTGTTAAAGCGGGACACCATTGACGGGGGGGGGCAGTGCGGTGGCAGCAGGGTAGCATGGCGGCGGCGGCGGCAGGGTGGCGTGGTGGTGGCAGGGTGGTGGGGCGCAGCAGGGCGGCAGCAAAAATCGGGACATTTGTAAGAAGCTGCGGGACGCAGGACAAATTGCTAAAAAACGGGGCTGTCCCACCAAAAGCGGGACATCTGGTCACCTTAGCTGAGAGAGAATGAGTGTCCTGGAGTCATCCATACAGCTTTTGTGACTGAAGATGGTCTTAAGCCAGGCACCTCTGTTCCTACCCTAATAGCTTAAGGACTACACCACACTGGCTGTCCACTTCAGTTACCTGAGTGGGCCAATGTATTAGAAATGCCATTCAAGTTGAGCAAAAGACCATTAGATCTGACTACATGGTTTCAAAGACAAAGAACAGAAAATTGAGCAACCATGGGGGTTTTTTGCTCTACCTTCTACTATATACAGTGGAACCTCGGTTTACAAATGCTTTGGTTAACAACCAATTTAGTTCACAACCAAAAGAATCAGCTAAATGTTTGACTCGGTTCACAAACATATCCTCGGTTCACAAACAAACTTCCTGAGGACAAAGAAATCTCAAGAGAGAAAACACCTGAAGGAGCGCGTCGTTCCATCACGGAGGCAGACTCTCCCACAAAACAGCAACCTCTCACACACTCAGAATTGACTGAACAATTTTCTCTGTTGTTCAACGTTTTCTCAGTGTTTGTATTAAAGGATTTTACTGTTACACTGTGCGTTCTGTGGCATATATAACTACAGTACTGTATTTGTGTGCTTCAAAATCTTAAAAAAATAATAGAGTTCATAGGGGTCTGGAACGGATTGATCATATTTCCATACAGCCCAATGAAAAAAATTGTTTCAGTTCATAACCAATTCGGTTCACAACCAAAGTTATGGAACCAATTGTAGTCCTGAACTGAGGTTCTACTGTACTGCAAACTATAAAGTCAAAGACGAATCTTGGTTTCTCTCTTTTTCTGTTCAAGGATGAACTGACACATATTGGACTTACTTCAGTTTTTGCTCTTTTCTGCCTAAATAAGTTATTGCTTCCGTTATTATGGGATACAGTTACAGCTTAATAGGACTTCTTCAAGATCTGTTGTCTAGAATTGTCACTAAACTTTGAAGTCAAATGATCTGCTGGACCCTTGGCGCGTAGCATTACTACAGTTCATACTATTATCAGAGCAACATTTATTTCTATTTTTGCTGGTATTAAAAGTCATGGTTTAAATAATCCCCTGTGCCTTCCTTAATGAATCTCCTTCTTGCCTACCCCAAAATTGCCAACAATTTATGCATGCTAAATTGATGTTCCTTTAGAAATAATTACAGCAATTTATATTATAGGACTCACACAGTGGGGAAACAAGTTGTAAAAAGGTAGCTCATTTAGTTTAGTGTATTGTTTAGTCTGTACTCCAGAGGCAAAATTGGTAAAGTTAAAAAAAAGATTATTCCAAATAATTTTGTTGCTAGTTGTGAAGTCATGTCCAACTCATTGTGACCCCATGAACAACAGGCCGCCTTGTCCCCTACCATCCCCTGGAGTCCATTTAAGCTCACACGGACTGCTTCAGGGACTCCATCCAGCCACCTCATTCTCTGTTGTCCCATTCTTCTTTTGCCCTCAGTGTTTCCCAGCGTTAGGCTCTTCTCCAGTGAGTCCTTTCTTCTCATTTGGTGGCCAAAGTATTTAAGTTTCATCTTCAGGATCTTGCCTTCTAAAGAGCAGTCAGGGTTGATTTCCTCTAGGATTCCAAATAATAAAGCATCTCATTCACTTCTTTGTCTGTCATACACTTTAGCTAAAGCCTAGCAACGGCAGCCCCCTGACATTGGTCCTACAAGACCATCTACTCAGTCCTTTCCAATTGATCTTTGTCGTCAGTGATGGGACAAGGGGGCACATAAAGAGAAGGCCAAGGGCTCACCTGTAAAGCACCTTCCCTAGGGAAATATCCCTGTGCTCATACGTGAAGTATTTTGACACCTGCCCTCGTTGCTATTTTTAGCTTGCTATTTCAATCTTTTCAATGTTGTTACTTCATTTGGCTTACCAAAAATCATTCTAGTACTTTAGTCTTTCCAAATTTTTAGTGTTAAATTTTAAGGCTTAAGTTTTAAGATTAAATAAAATAATAAGTATTTAAAATGTATCAGAGAAATTGAGCATTATTTGGTTCCATGCAACTTCTGATCCACGCTAAACTCTACCCACTAACTACCTGCTCCCCCTTTGATTAGAGATTGCTTGTTTAGTGACCGTTTGCAATGATGATGGTGTTGAAAAAGCAACTTTGTGGCCAGTCCTTGAATTTATGATCTTTGCAGGCTTGTAAAGCAAAGCTGAAGTAAGATAAAAAAACAAAACAGCAATTTCACTTAGCAACTGTTATCGTTAAAGACTGAATTGCCAGTCCCAATTCTGATCACTAAGTGAGGACTACTTATAGTCCTAGAGAAGGAATAGAAATAGGATGTTATGAAACTCTTTTTTTTTTAAAAAAAAAAAATAAAGTTTACAAGTACAAAGATTAAAAACTAATGCAAACTTTAAGAAAAATATAAAAAGTAAATAGAAAAGAAAGAAGTGCGAAGAGATAAAAAGATATACTGTAAATGATGACTTCCCCTTCCCTCCAGACAAGTATAAACAATTTCAGTAACTTAACACCTTCTCTAATATTTAATTTAAAAAGATCTCTTCTTCCCACCTCCCATCTCATATAAATAATCAAATTATAAAAGCTCATTATTCAGTCCTATTCAGCAAAAGTCTATTAAGAGCTACCAGAAATAGTAACATATCTATTTTATCCTTAATCGGATAAGTCGATTTTGAATTTCAAATTATCACTTTCTATCAGATATAAAGCAAAAGAAAACAACTTTCCCCATTTATAAACACATCTTCAAAGCCTCCTCATTCAATCCTGATGAAAAAGAAATTCCATTAATTGCTACCAGAAGCCACCACACATATACATTTATGTTTTTTCTGTTTATTTTTTTTAAAGCTTGATCTTTAATCTCTTCAAATGACGTTCCTTCATCATTTTCTCTTTGTCTGTTGGGCAGCAGCACTGTCTGACTTCAGTGCCAAGGTACGTTAAAGGCAACTGGTAAAGATAGCACTTTGTGCATTTTTTTTTTGCTTTTTCCGTCCATTTCGCAAGGATGGGAAGGAAGCCTACTGACATTGCAAATGGAGAGTCCACAATGAATGAGACAATCCAGCAAAGTGAGCACAGGCATGTCGGGTGACTGGGTGGGGCTGGGATTTTACATTGGAGTGGTCAGAATGCTTACAATTTGCAAACCAATGCCAAGATTTAAGCAAGCGTTGTAGTCACTGAGCCATGGTGCTGCAGTGGTTGGAATGCAGCATGGCAGGCTAATTCTGCTGAATGCTGGCTGCTAGCAGTTCACAGTTCTCCCTGGCTCAAGGTTAACTCGGCCTTCCATCCTCCCCAGGTGGGTAAAATGAGGACCCAGATTGTTGGGGGCAATAGTCTGACCCTGGAAACTGCTTAGGGCTGAAAAGTACTATGAAGCGGTATATAAGTCTAAGTGCTATATTGCTATTGCTATTCTCTGCCAAAATATAGCAGAAAATTGCACCATCCCATGTTGGTGGCATACTGGAATTTTGGCAGGGCAGTTAGAACGCCACTTAAACAGAATGTTTCTCTTTTTTTCAGCTGGGATATATATATATATATATATATATGGCATTATGCTTTGTTCGGGTATTTTCCCACGTCTTCATAGTTGTGCTTTTG
>JANHFR010007150.1:148411-164595 GCA_032468015.1 Mimophis mahfalensis | reverse complement strand
GAGCCAGCATGGAAGAAGAAGAGTTCTGGGAGTTGAAGTCCATGAATCATAAAAGAGCCAAGGTTCCCTACCCCTGTATTATATCTTTCTTTATAAATGATGTATTTATTAGTAGTTTTTCTACTCACTGAAAGAGATATATTCTGGCTCATCTATTCAGAAGATAGCAAAGAGGGTACAATCCTCTGGATCTACTACCCAGAGAATATCTCTTGCACTGAATAGAGAAACTGTTAATAAATTCTTACGTATATATTCAGGGCTGCATGAATAGAACAGAGAGGGTTTAAGGTGAATGTGATGGTCCTGGAAGGTTGGGAGATTCCTGTGTTATCCCTCGCTGGCTAGAGGGAAGTTATAAGAACCAGTATTTTTATTTAATGCTCTTTTGCATCTGCGTGAAATTCCTGGGGAAAATCACGCGATGGCTGGGTTAGTTTCTTCTTTCACGTTAACCTTCTGGTCCAGTGGCAGCACAAGGTCATTGCTTGCCATTTTCACACTAATCACTCATTGCAGCAGTTAGGACTGATTGGGGAACCAGTTTGCCATCTTTCATTTGTCCAGTTCAAATTCCAATCATTATGAGACACAGGAGCAAATGATTCCATTTCTGGAACATTTCATGAGTCTTAAATGGTCTGGAAACATATTATCTTGAGAATTGCCTCCACCCGCCTACTGAGACTTTGCTTGGCATTTTTCCAAGATAGTACTTAGCCTTTTCTGTAGTAGCCTAACGTTTCTGGGACTCTCTGTTGAATGAATTTTCACCCTGCCTAATTACTGCTTGTCGACCCTGAAGCTGGCACAGGTGTAGCCACGTCTTAGTGTAGCCATTTCTTATTCTTATTCTGCCTTCAATTTGGTAGTTGGAATCTCACCAGGCTCAATGTTGATTCAGCCTTCCATCCTTCTGATGTGGGTAATATAACCCAGATTGTTGCAATATGTTGACTCTGTAAACCGCTTAGAGAGGGCTGTAAATCACAGTAAAGTAGTATATAAGTCTAAGTGCTATTGCTATTGCTATTATTCCTAGCTTTTGCTAGGCATTCGTTTTAGGGGTTTAACACTGCTTCAGGCCCACCACATAGCAGGAAGCGGGGTTGTAGAGATAAGGAAGAATGTTGTAGTCTAAATAACATTCTTTCCTGTGGGAACTGAGGATATGACTGCAGGTGGTTGGAGGTGGGCATTTGAAGTCACTGGATTGGATGGACAGAGAGTTGATTGGAGAATGTGATTTTGGGCAGTAGTTTCAAACATTTGTTTTTTACTGGGTGTAAATCCAGGATGCAGTCAGAGTCGGATTTATACCAAGACCTTGCCAATTTGATATATTCCTAATATATCAAATGATCTTTGAAGAATATGCTTGCATTGGACTTCTTGTTACTGGGGATGTATTACTTGGAAGCTTGACACTGCTGTTGCTTGGCTTTCAATGATTAATAAATATACACCTGCAGCAGATGAGACAGGAGAGCACCCTACAACCTTTAGTATCTGTCTTACTCCTGCTGCATTGATGCAATGTAGTCTGTAAAATCTCTTTCTCATTTAATGATGGAAATGGATGACAGGATCTGGGGAATCATTAGCAGCATTTAAAATATACTAAAAGTGTCACCTTTCCGTTAGACTGAAGATTAAGATGAGTAAAAAATAACCCCAATAGCTTTAGGAACATTTGCTGAACATTATACTGAAACATAAAAATCACCTTGGCTCAGCCTAATTTGTTGAGTGCCAGAGCTATGATGACCCCAGAAAGATGGCTAAGAGATCTCAACCCAACTTCTGTAGCAAATTTGCACTCAGAATCACCACTTGTCCAGGCACAAAGTATACCTAGCTAAGCAGTAAACCAAACTGTGAATTTTACATAAAATGCTAAGCCCTAAACATAGTTGCAAACCACAATGCTCACACACCACAAAGCTTGCAAATCACAATGCTTATACAACATATAAATCAAAACAAGGCAAACCATTTTATGGCATTGCATGATATGTGAATTATATTTATTTATTTATTTAAATTTAAATTTAAATTATTTAAATTTAAATTTAAATTTAAATTTATATACCACCCTATTCCGAGACGGACTCAGGGCGGTGTACAGGGCATTAAAAAATATATGCTTTATTTAACCCTAAACTGATTTAAATAAAAGTTCTATTCTAATCAAAAGAACAGAAACGTCCTAATTTTATGTTAATATATACAATATCAGGTATTGGCCACAATCAGTGCTTCATTTCTTTCTTTAATTTTCAAAAAGCAGTACACAGTTCACATATAATAAATATTGTGATATCCCTACATGAAAATGTTCCATTTCATTCTGTGCCATGCAAATATTATTCAAAAATTGATTTAACCTGATGACTTTAATTATTTTACATTGAGAGTTGCAAAAAAAAAAAAAAAGATAGAATCCTATATTTTCTGATTACAAAGAGGTCATTCTTTTATAGAGAACTTTTCTGAAAAAAAATATATGGTACTTCAAAAAGCTGACAATGAAATACATTATTATTTTATGCAGTAATCGAAAACACAATATTTTATTGTATTGTTATACCTTGATCCATGACCTATGGTTTAAATAAAATATAAGGGTGTTTCATTAGATAAAAAAGTAAATAAAGAAGCAAAACTAAATGTGAGTTGGTTTAATGAGTGTTACATGCTTTTGAAATTTTCAAAATATTCATAATCACTAGAAAGAATTTTGTATTCATAATCCCCTGGACAGGTTTTTTAACAGCTAATTTTTCATGTTCGAATTATTACTGAGAAGGCTTTTGAACAAAGTAGATGAAAAAATGAAAATGAAAAAAAGCAGCTGTGCTAACTTTTCTAGGACAAGATTGGGCAAATTATAACCAGCAGGTAGCCTCCAAATCCCCCAAAGTCACACTGTTATAATCTGGTGTTTAAATGGTTGATTTTCCATAGTATTTATTTCCTTCTTTTGCTTAGAAAAAGGTAGTCAAGTTGACTACAGAAATTCCTTTCCTTGATTCATCCATTCCCATAATTCCTTGTGGGTTTCTACTTGGTTTTTATTCATATAAGTTATCATAGGACACCTAAGTAGATTTTTCTTGTCAAAACTGGGTTTATTTTCTGACCCTTCCTCAGAACTTTTAATTTAATAATTCCTAAATTAAATATTTCATGGATGAACTGATCCCATTCAGCATCCTTATACCTGGCTTTCTTAATTTCTTACTTACTTATTTTTTTTTCTCTCCTGGTAATTAATTTCCCCTATAAGACATTGTATAAAGATTTAACAGCAGGATAAGTTGGATCCAGCATTGGTATTAATTTATATTGCTATTTGACAATTTTTAAGTAATCTGACTTTAACATACAAACTATGTTTGGTGGTACTGCAGAATCTTTTATGTTCTCATGAGGAAAGAGGGAAAAACCTCATGTATTTTAAAATTAAAACAAAATTTAGTCAAATATATCATCACATCTTTCTAACAGCAGCTTGATGGAATGAATTACAGTGATTTATTCAGAACCTTTGAAGTGTTTGAATACATTATTAAACTTATCAAAGCAACAACAATAATTGGTTGTATGCCATCAATTTGGTGTTGACAGCAACCATGTAGATAGACTTTCTTCAGGATGATCTGTCCCTAGCCTGCTGCTTTAGGTATTCCAGTGGTGTATCCATTACTACTTGTAACAGAGTCCACTCAACTTGCTGCTTAATTGTCCTATTTTTCTTCTCCCTTCCAACTTTCTCATAATTATAGTTTTCTCAAGGTAGCTAGCAATAGCACTTAGATTTATATACCACTTATCAGGGCTTTCAACCCTCCCTAAGTGGCTTACAGAGTCAGCCTATTGCCCCCAACAATCTGGGTCCTCATTTCACCCACCTCGGAAGGATGGAAGGGTAAGTCAACCTTGAGCCTGGTGAGATTCGAACTGCCTAATTGCAGGCAGCTGGCAGCTAAGTACTATGTACTGCACTCTACTCACTGCACCACCACGGCTCTAGCTGCGAGTTTGTATACAAAATATGACATTTGTGTACAAAATACGACAATTTGAGCCTAATCATGTGTACCTTAATTGAGTACTCTGGATTGATTTGTTCTACAAGTCATTGTTTTCTTAGCTAACTATGGTATTCTTGAAAATCTTCTGTAACACCAAAGTTCAAAAGCATCCATATTCTTTCTTCAAAATCCAGTTTGCGCTACTATGGGTCACCGTAGGGAAAATCATTGCCCGCATAATTCTGATCTTGGTACCGTACGTATGGACTTAACATGGCATCTGAAAATTTTCAAAAGAAATGGAAGGAGTTGTCCCCCCTCTCAGTTCTGAGGCCTCAAGAGAAAGTTAATTTTGTTGATCAATGGATTTCTCCATAACCCTTCTTCCCCCTTTTCTTCTTATGAGTACTTCTTTGAAGATATTTGGGGGGGGGGGGGAAGCTGCTGGAATAAATTCTCCTGGTTTTTTTCACACTCTTTGGTGATGTTGAGTTTATGCCCCTTCCTTTTCTTTATCTTCCTTTGCTTCACACTGTAATAAAATAATCCTTCTTTTGGATTTTATGTGGTGGAGATATTTCATTGAACATCTCCTTGGTCTCAGAAATTTCCTTAAAGTAATAGGAATGAATAATTATGGGAATCAATAATACAAATGGCAGACAGAGAAAATGAATTCCATCTGATGAATCACAGACTTTCCTTATAGAAATGTTCTGTTTAGGCCACCAAGCAATGATTCACTCATGTACTATTTCCAAATGCTGATTCTGAGAATATTGCCTTGAAACGTGGGCAAAGGACAGCTGCTTGTTTCATATAGTGATTGTTTAGTATTCAAGATGGAGCCTGCTAAGGCATGTAGTATATTCATCTTTGTTTATAGATTTGCTCAGTTTTGAAAATGGCAAATCTCAGATAGAAAATAAATGCAAAACAATGCACCAGAATCAGATAAACACAGGCTGTTCAGTGGACTAGCCAAGTGGGTTGTATTATCAATACCACAAAGATTAGTACCTTCTGTACTTTCAGTGTTTCTTCCAATTAAGGTTTTCAAGATCACTATGATTCTATAATTATGTGTATAGGATGCAGATGATATCCAGAGTTATTACAAAACAAGTGTGGCTTCAATGAGAACAATACGAGAAATGAAATGAAAGGGATATTGCATTTAAAACCCAGATGATCGATTTTATTAAAAACCTTTGAGAACAATGGAACCCAGCCACCACCCTCTAAAATTTTAGTGGGTGCTGACCCAGCCCACAATGATTTCATTAAATCAAGATTTTATTGTACTATGAGTCCACTAATGCATTACTTTCCTCAGGATAATAAATCCTCAGGATATTTTTTTGATTCTTAAAAGAGTAAAGGTAAAGGTAAAGGTTCCCCTCACACATACATGCTAGTCGTTCCTGACTCTAGGTGGCACTGCTCATCTCCGTTTTAAAGCTGAAGAGCCAGCGCTGTCCGAAGATGTCTCCATGGTCATGTGGCTGGCATGACTAAATGCCGAGGGCACATGGAACCCTGTTACCCTCCCACCAGAGGTGGTCCCTATTTTTCTTCTTGCATTTTTACATGCTTTCGAACTGCTAGTTTGGCAGAAGCTGGGACAAGTAATGGGAGCTCACTCCATTACGCAGCACTCGGGATTCGAACCACTGAACTGCCGACCTTTCTGGAGGAAAAGCTCAGTGTCTTAGTCACTGAGCCACTGTGTCCCTTCTTCTTAAAAAAGTAAGGATTGGTTATTTTCTGGAATGGTCATGCCATCATTAGAAAAGCTGTTCATGGAGGATTCTTTTGTGGGTGGGTGTTTGTGTATACATGTAGGTGTGTGCACACTGCCTTTTTGACTCCTGACAATTGCCTGGACAAATCCCTGTAATTTTTTGGGCAAGATTTCAAAATTGGGTTGCCATTGTCTCCTTGCCAGGCCATGGAATGTCTGATTGGCCCAAAGTCACCCAGCTGACTTTGTGCCTAAGATGGAACTAAAATTCCAGGTGCCCCAGTTCTAGCCTGGTGCTCTAACTACTACACCAAAGTAGCTCTCAATGGAGCTATCATGAAAATGACTACTCAAGGTTTTCCAGTAAGAAGAGTTTTATTTATGAATGATAACTTTAATTGTATTTCATAGAATGACACACATATACGCACAGCAAACAACTCATTTATGCACATACTTCAATCTATCCCAGTGAATTCAGTGGGATATGGATTACTCTGAGGAATCTGGGTATAGGATTGCAGCTTAGAAGTCTGAAGAACAGAGCTTTAGATGTTAGGCAAGAATGAAGATGCCCTTTTCCTTCTTGCTACCAGCTTATGATCATTCAAGAGCATCTGAAGGTTAGTTTTAATTTCTTTATGACTTGTACTTTATAGAAGAGATTTATGTTAAAGCTTCAAACTGGAAGGTTACTTTGAAGGTTGAAATATTTTAGTAATGAAAAAATATTAAATTTAAATCTTAAATCTCATTTATAGTGATAGGTAAGCAGAGAATCATAAAGAAGAGTAGAGGGACATAGGAAATTTTTCAGTTCAACATCCTGGCCAGTGCAAAAAAACCCTACTACAGTATTAATGACAGATGACCATTTCTCCTGTCTTTAAACGCCTTGGGGGGAAAATCTACCATCTCCTGAGGCAGATTGTTGACCAATCAATTACTACTTGCTTATAATTTAAACTCATTTTTTCCTGTATACTATCTGGAACAATTGTGGACAACCCTATCTCATTTAGAGATTGCCTTTCCATGATTGGGTCTACCTGTTCCATCAAGTCCAACATGAGAAGTATGCTACTGGTCCTTTCTATTAAAGACTGCCACCTAGTTGGACCCAGAAAGGGAACCTTTTCTGTTGCAGTGCCTGGTCTTTGAACCATCCTTCTCCCAGAGATCAATCTTGGTGGCCTTTTGACCAGCTTTGAATACTTAGCTATGTCACCAGGCATGAAGGAGAGAATGTGTGCCAGAGTCCATGGAATGTTTGTGTTAATGGCTGGGATGTTTTTTGCCTTGGTTGCTAAATTACACTTATTATATATAAATATTCTATGTGACAACCCTTTAATTTCTTGAAACAATTATTGTGTCACCCTTTAAGTTCATCCAAGTAAGAATTTATTTAGAGAAGTCATGTTGGCACATCTGGAAAAACCTGAATCTGAAAGTTCCAGGTTTTCCCTTTGTAGCTGAAAATCCAAAACCCATCCCCCTGCACCCATCAGTCTGTCATATGGTCCAATCACCAGTCATCCCAACTGGAGACATTCCTTCAACCACTCCCATCCCAGGAATAGGATGGCATGGCCTTGACTCAGAAGAAGAATGTTGTTATGTCCAAACTTTTACCTCTCTCTAAAATCCCCCCTCCCAATTTCCCAGGCACTAAAATGTGGCAGCATGGAAGCTTCTAAGAAAAATGGCTTCCAAATCTGACATAATATTTTACACTCAGGCAAGAAAAAACAAATGCACAGGTATAGAATACCTGTGGTACATGGCTGAACAGCAGTAAGTGTGAGAGGGATCTAGGAATCCTAGTGGACAATCAAATATAAGTCAGTAGTGTGCTGCAACTGCCAAAAAAGTTGATCACATGAAGTGCTGATATCATTTTATACTGGTAAGACCACACTTGGGATACAGTGACCAGTTCTGGCCAACATGACACAAAAAAAGATGTTGAGACTTTAGAAAGAATATAGGGAAGAGCAACAGAGATGATTAGGGGACTAAACCGTATGATGAATGTTTGTGGGAACTGGGTACGCCTAGTCTAATAAAGAGAAATAATAGGGGTGACATGATAGAAGTCTCCCAATATTATGAGGGGCTGTCATAGAGAAGAGGCAGTCAACCTATTGTCCAAAGTACCTGAAGGCAAGACAAAAAATCTGGATGGAAGCTTAACAAAAAGAGATCCAACCTAGAATTAAGGAGAAATTTCCTGTTAGTGAGAACAATTAATTGGCTCCAAAAGTTATGGGTGCTCCAGCATTGGAGGTTTTTAAGAAGAGATTGGACAGCCGTTTATCCAGAATCATATAGGGTTTCCTGCTTAAGCAGTGGGTTGGACTAGAAAGACTCTCTTCCAACTGTGTTAATTACTTTGGCATAATTATTCTGTAATTCCATAAATTCATCTTGACTGCTGCCAGTTTGACAATGTCTTCTTTAAAAGGCAGTATGCGAAACAAGATGTAGTTAGAACACTGCCAACTGAATGAGTACCTCATTCAACTTGTAACATTAGGCACCACTACCATCTGGGACAGGATTAAAACCATTACACAATGAAGCAGGAAACTTCCAATTTCAGTCTCCCATATCTCCACAATAGAACTTAAGAGCAACAAAAAAGTATCAAGTCAAATTTTCAAGTCTTGATGAAACTTTGGATGTGTCTATTTAAGGAGTAAAACAAATACCTGAACCAAGACTTTAAGACCATGAAGTTCCTAAACTTAAGTAAGCTTCCTTAATAGCTCACTTAGGCATTTGCAGGTGCTGGCTTGTGAGTTATTTTGGACTTGTATTTTTGTATGGAACTAAGAAGTAACTAACCACAAAGCTGACTTGTGCCAACCTTCACTTTACTACGTATTCTCACTGTAAGCAGAATATCTAATGTATATTATTGAAAATAAGATGATTGCCATTTGACATCATTCCTGATCAACATTTATTCTATAACTATTTAAAGTTGTTTGTGCTCTCCTTAAGTAAGGAGAATATTGTTGTCTGTCCCAGCACTTAAGAAGATGTGTGGTCTTAGCTCATTAACTGGGTCATGGAGAATTTACCCATTCTCTATAGCAAAAATTTAGGAATGGTTTTCCATTGCCAACTAGAACAGGGGTATCAAACTTGCAGTGTCACAGCTGCATCACATGACATATCGGGACTTATTTCTCCTTCGTTAAGCCGGTTGGGGCCAACACATGACTCATGCAGCCTGCGGGCCATGAGTTTGACACCCCTGATCTAGAGAGAGAGACTCAATCTTTCCTCCAACTGTAGATTTCTTTGTGGTTTCCCATTCAAGTAATAACCAGGTCTGAATCTGTCTAAATTTTTAAAGGTTAGCCTTAGCCAGTTGTTATCATAAGTTGCTTATTTCCACCATAGGAGACAGGGTACGGAGTGAGATCATGCCTGATATTTGCAAACAATCATATCCTGGCTGGATTTATTATTAGAATGGCAGATAAAATTAATTGTTACTCCAACCTGAAAAATTAGGAAAAGATGACTATGTAGCTACATTCTAGTGGTGGTGCAGCGAGTAGAGTGATGTATGTAGTACTTAGCTGCCAGCTGCCTGCAATTAGGCAATTCAAATCTCACCAGGCTCAAAGTTGACTCAGCCTTCCATCCTTCTGAGGTGGGTAAAATGAGGACCTAGATTGTTGGGGGCAATAAGCTGACTTTGTAAACTGCTTAGACAGGGTTGAAAGTGTTAGATCGGGGGAATTGAGGACTCAATAGCCAGATAGCAGTGGAAAGCAACAGCTCTTTTATTTACAGTGAAAACCCAGCAACTGGCTGGGGAAACTCTCCAGCTTATATACTATCCAGCCCAGCCCATTAGCCAATGGGCTGGCTGGATTTTCCCGCTCAAATAGTTTGAATACACTACAGAAAGCCCTGATAAGTAGTATATAAATCAAATGCTATTGCTATTGCTATATTGCTATTCTGCTTTTATCACTGGACTTAGAGAAAACAGAGTCTTTGCAGCTCAAGAACCTATTTTGGAAAGCATGTTACCCCAATGAGCCTGTAGGCCTTTCAGATTTGACAGGCTGTACTTCTGAAATAACATGCTAAAAAACTTATTGTAAAATATGCACCTGTCAAAATTTTGCATTCGCTAATGGAGATGTGTGAACCTTTGAGAAAATTGATCTGCAAGGAATGAACAACAACAACAAAAAGAAAGCTACAGAAAAAGGCTTTTTGAGGAAATGAAAAGGAATATAAAACATCCTCCAGTTCTGAAAGCTTTATATAACACAAAGAAAATACTTGCTGATGCGATACATCGAGGACGGCACTAATTCAGTAAGGTGAAAAGTTGGTATTTGCCAAACACTGTATTAACAATGGATTAAAACAGGCACAATAAAAAGCTGGGCAGTTAATAAAGAAAAGGTTTAGCACGGACAAGTAACATCAGCTTGCTTGAACACAAATGTCCTTTTGCATTTCAAAACCTTTTAAGCTGCACACTTATTTCAGTCCATAAGTCAATCCCATTGTACTTCCTGAGGCATAATGACCAGTCTACATGCATGACCTCAAAGCGCACTGCAGAAGTCCCATGCTGAGTAAGTAATGCTCATATGACAAAGAAACTAAAACTGGCCTCAAAGAGAATTCTAGACTCTGGTTACTTACTTGCTGGGTCTTGTTAGCAATGGAGACAAAATCTGAGTCACTGGGCCACTCCTGTTTGTCAGTTAGTTGGTATTGCAATGGCAGTGAGAAAAAGAAAGAGTGGAGTTCATTTGCTTCATCTTCTAATAACCCAAATTTTTGAGGAGAAACTTCCTAACAGTGGGAACAATTAACCAGTGGAGCAACGTGCCTTCAGATGTTGTGGGTGCTTTAACACTGGAGGTTTTTAAGAAGAGACCGGACAGCCTCTTGTCTGAAATGGTATAGGACAGTGTTTCTCAACCTTGGCAGTTTGAAGATGCGTGGACTTCAATTCCCAGAATTTAATTTTTTTTCTTTGAAATTCTGATTATATCATTATAATTTCTTATTACTTTTTCTTAAATTCTTTTAATAAAAACTATTTTAAAAAGGAAAAAAAAAAGGGAAAGGAAGGTGTAATGGAGTTCCGCTACTTCATCTTCTAATAATAAGGATGGCACCATGCAGCAATTAAATCAGAACAGAAGCAATAATGGCAGGCAAAGAAAATGCAATCTAGGCAGCTAATTTCATGCTGGTATAATTTTCTGCTCCCTTGGGATTTATTGTCATGCCTCCCTGCAGCAGGAAGATGCTTCACTGTTTCCTTTTAAAGGACATGTCTTCGTGGCCCAGTCCTTGTCTTCTCCCCAGCCTATACAAAGCAGCCTAAACGTGGTCATGGTTGTTCCAGTTTAAAGGTAGTATTTTCCATCTTCTCTCAATCCATCTACAATATCTCACTCGTCATCTGGCTAATGACACTAAGCAACTGCCAAGCCCCATTGATCAACTGAAGTTGCTGTGAGAACACCCCTTCCATGGCCATGTTAGCCTGCCTTGCTGAAGATATCAGGACCTGGTTTTCACAGCCATGAAATGCAGTATTGACAAAGCACAATTTAATAACAGATCTAGTGGCCTTTAAGAAGACAAGGGTTTCCAAGTTCTTCCAAAGTGACAGTTGGATGGACAAACTGGTAAATTTTGATTGCTGGTCACAGAGGTGTGGTAGTAGGGGAAGAAGACAAGAAAGAGATAGGAAAAAGAAGAGGTTTCTTATAAGAAGTCCTTCTGATGAGCCTGGCATAGATTCCACTGGTGTCCAAAAATTCTGAAACCATCTTTGTGAATTTTCCTGTGCAGAGCAGGGGCCCACAGTGTGCCAGAAGTTGCCGTCCAAGCTGCGGGGGCTGGGTGGGTGGTGGTGTTTAATAATTTTAATGCTGCAGTCATTTGGAGAGAGATTCTAAATGAGGCTGCCTGCCAGGTTCTGAGAATCGGAGATGACGCACCTTCATTACAACACATAATATCAGAAATCCCAGGCCCATTTCAGCAGGAAAACTAGATAAACACATCCTTTTACTTTGCTATATATATTCAGCAGACTTGCATTATGATCCATGGATCTCAATGTCCTAAGTGATAGTCAATGTGATGCCATCTTAAGGTATTCAGCTGGAACCAGGGGCACCAAGGTCAATTTCACTGTCAGTCATGGAAACTCACTTTGAACCAATCGTCTCTCAAACCAGTCAACCTAACTCTGGGGTCAGTTGCAATGGAATAGAACCAGACAGATTCTAGATAAAGAGGCATGGGGAGGGGAGGGGAAGAGTATGTATATGTGTGCTAAAAAAAAGTCTTCTTCAAGTTGAGTTTGGGCCCTGGTGACCTCATGGAAACATCTGTGCTTTTATTGGGCAACAATATTATCCTTTTTCCAGGACGATGTTTTTGGACCTTCTAGTCTAGTCTATAGCTCTGGAATTCCTTGCTGATTTCAGCCCAGACCTGCCTTGCCTTCCAACTGAAATCTGCAAACTGCACCCCAGCTACAGGGCACTAAAAGAGTTCTGTGATTATTTTTCATCATTACTAAGGATGTTTATACTTTAAAAAAGAAAAAAAAGAATGAAGGAAAAAGGTAAGTGCCCATAACTTTTCAATTACTTTGGGGAATTGAATAACATTTGTAGACTTGAAAATTTGACACACCTCTGGAAATTTAAATCAACAATACATAGATACCTGACAGAAGGGCAAAGACGCTCTCCTCCTACTCAAAAGGTTGAGAATTCAATGCTAGGTAGCAGCAGATATATTTTTTAAAAATTTTTATTTCTATTTAAATGCCGCCCTTCTCCGAAGACTCAGGGCAGCTTATAATACATTTTAGCAATTGCCTTCTTCCTTTGTATAGACCTGCTTATTAAAACAGTGTTTTACAAAGTCAGCTTATTGACTTAAAAAGTCAATTTATTGCCCCCAACAATCTGGGTCCTCAGTTTACCGACCTTGGAAGGTTGGAAGGCTGAGTCAACCTTGAGCCTGGTGAGATTAGATCTTGCACTAATTGCAAGCAGGTGGCAGCTGAGAGGAGGCTCTCAGCTCGGTGAGCTACCAAGGCTCTCTATTTCTCTCTTAAGAGTGCAAAGGAAAAAAAAACCCTGCTGCAAACTCAGCATAGGTGCCAGAAAGGGCATCCAGCCAGTAAATGTTCAGCTCCATCCAATCGCCCCAACTCTACTGCAAACAGGGACTACAGGGTTGTAGAAAGAGAGGGATTTTTTTAAAATGGATACGTGACTCCCAACTGGCAGTTGCAATCCAGATTTTGCTGCTATGACCTGTCTGTCACCAAGTAGATCAACAACTGAAACATGATACTGTTGACTTGTCAAGAATCGTGATAGTTTCAGTAGCACTGATATGATTCATTTTTCTTTTCCTTGCCATCGTATGACATCTTAGTTGTCTTCTTTACTGTTTACCCTTAGTGTTTACCTTTAACGTTGCCTTGAAGAGGAACAAATCTGCTGCCTCAGTTCGTTTCTTCACAGTGCAATAATTAATTAATCTGTTGGTTTTTTTTTAAAGAGTCTCTTTTTATTTATATCTTTTTTATTATTGTGGCGGTATTTTTAGCACAAGAAGAAATGCTTCCCTTAGGATACCTCATTGCCTAAGCTCTCTTTAGATGAGTTCCTGCTTCCTCTCCTGTAAAATCATTTGCACTTATTAATTAAAAATAACTCTGCATGTATAACAATAATTAAAGATTTGAGCTCTCCAACCTTTCTATATTGAATTGAGACACTTTGTTGGTTTAAATGGTGGCAGCTGGAGGATTTACAACCTAGAGTGTTAAACAGAACCTAGAGTGTTAAATAATTACTTAAATATGCTATTAAATCTTTTTAAACTGGAAACCATAACACATTGCTTTCAATTCACAGTTTACTAACTGGAAAGTAACTTATATGATTGTGTGATTTTGTTTCACATTATAGGAAATTTACTGTGAACCTGAAATTGTTTGTAAAATGGTATTCACATAATGGCACCATTTGATGTATATGTGTCCCTTTTATTCATTAAAAATCTAAAGCAGGCCATTATCTAGTTCAAAATGGGAGGCAACTCATTCCAGTGTAAGAAATGGTGATGGTTATGGTGATGATGATGATGATAATGATGATGATGATGATGATGATGATGATGATGGAGAATGGAAATGTACCCTATGTGCTATTATCAAGATACAAGGAATCTCCAGACTAAAACATAAAATCTGAGCTTTTAACTTCTCCTGTCGAACCATGCATAGAACAGAACTCTTTTGGCTCCATTGCAACCTTTAGAAATTAGAATTTTAGTTTTTGTTTTAATTTGGTGAAACTGGAATCTTCAAAATTCAATGACTTGTATTCAACCCTGGCTTTTCAAAATAGGAGACATTTTTGTTTGCTTTTTTTAGCTGAGACCTTTCATTTTTGCTGATCATCCTGTGATATAAATCTGTACCTGATATTTTTTTTGCCATAAGAAATCCCACATCAGTTGCTATTAATCACTCAAGTTTTGTACTTCTAAATCTTCCTCAGATCTATAATTTTGATGACCACACTCTGTGCCTGCCAAAACCCAGCATCCTTTGAGAGGAAACCTGTGGCAAAGGTAATAACTGACTAAATAGCTCATTTGCAGGATGAGGAATGTTGAAGACCGATTGAGTGCAACTTGTTGGTATATAAATTACATCTTTGGCTAACTAGCTACATAGCTGGATTTAGTATTTTGTTGGCCTAGAGCTGGTGATCCAAAAGTGTTAGAACTGGTTGTTACTCCACTGACATGGATATATCACTTTGTGATCAGTTTTAAACTGTTGTCTGCACAAAAGCAGATACATCACCCTGAAGAGCATTCAGAAGCTTCAGATGATGCAAAATGCAGCCGACCACAAAGTTTTATGCAATTCAACATTTGCCCATGTGTCACCCCTTTTGCAGGAGCAGCATTGGTTATAGATTTGCTTCCAGATGTAATTCAAGGTGCTGATTATTACTGAGTAACTGAAGGACTGCCTCTTCCTGGTTATATTTACCCAGCCACATTCCAGAAGAGTAAGAGGCAACATAGCCCAGATATTATATATGAGAGAAAGAGAAAGAAGATGAAGACAGTACCTCTCTAATAGTTCACAGAGTGTATTGTAGATGCAACTAGTAGAGTGCTCAGTCTGGCAAGACTTTGTCTAGACACTTCTTATCCCAATAACATGGAAAGAAACGGCAGTATGTCTCCCATGGCATTACAGTAGTGCAGTTATTAGGAAACCATGCTATTTAATGATATTGTTCTGTTTTCAGAATAGATCCAGACTCCAAGAAAGAGTGAATTTCATGCTGGCCTCTTACATTTTTATGGAAGTGGGAGCCTCAGAACACTATACAGTGCATCATTTTTCATTTTGTAAAAAGTTCTTGTTGGTTTCTTGATCTGCTTCAGTGTCAGCTGCCACCTTATGCTTGCTTGTGCTTAGCTGCTATGACAACTGTCATGAAGTATGGGGAGAGGGAAATGTAAAGGAGAAGGCTTGGGGGAAAACAAAAGTAAGTGCTGTATCTCCTCTAGATGCTGCTTCAAGGTCATCCAGCATACCAGCTGCATACCAAACCATGCTTGGACTGACAATTACGAAAACACCTTGCCTGACCCTGACTCACTGCATGGAGGTGGCAATGGGAGGTAGCTAAGAGAGGTTGAACCTGGGGATTTTGGCACACGATTTTCAGTTCAGGCTTTGCATCACTTCAATACACTTGACTTCTAATAAAACTATACCATTCTCAATAAATGGAACCAAGGATTGTTTCTATTCAGAGGTTTAAACTGTGGTGTTAGAATATTGCCAAAGCATGCAGTAATGTGTTACCTGGAAAGTGGGAGTGTACCTGCTTTCCCTGCCTTTACCTTTCACAGGAAGGGGAGGAGCCAGTTACCACTCCTCTTCCTTCTCTCTTCACATGTTGGTGAGGACAACCATGTGGCTGCTTGACTCCAGAGAAGACAATAGGTTAGAACTGAAAAGTATTTACCTTTGTTATTTTTGTATGTAATAAACAGTATTATATTCAGATATACCTCATGTTGCATCTTCACTTTACCATGAAGTCACAACAACAATCAGTCGGATTAAACCTCTTTGTTAATTGCAAAGTCGTGTCCAACCCATCGTGACCCCATGTACAATGTTCCTCCAGGGCTTCCTGTCCTCTGCCATCCCCCGGAGTCCATCTAAGCTCACACCGAATGCTTCAGGGACTCCACCCAGCCACCTCATTCTCTGTCGTCCTCTTCTTCTTTTGCCCTCAATTTTCCCCAGCATTAGGCTCTTCTCCAGGGAG